>CAMPDV010004133.1:0-35053 GCA_946699065.1 Loxodes magnus | reverse complement strand
CTCTTTTACTTGCTTTTCTACTTCACTTTTATTTGAAATCTCTCTTTCTCATTTTCTATTATTACTTTCAATTACCTAACTCAGACTCTTTTACTTGCTTTTCTACTTCACTTTTATTTGAAATCTCTCTTTCTCATTTTCTATTATTACTTTCAATTACCTAACTCAGACTCTTTTACTTGCTTTTCTACTTCCCTTTTATTTGAAATCTCTCTTTCTCATTTTCTATTATTACTTTCAATTACCTAACTCAGACTCTTTTACTTGCTTTTCTACTTCACTTTTATTTGAAATCTCTCTTTCTCATTTTCTATTATTACTTTCAATTACCTAACTCAGACTCTTTTACTTGCTTTTCTACTTCACTTTTATTTGAAATCTTATCTCTCATTTTCTATTATTACTTTCAATTACCTAACTCAGACTCTTTTACTTGCTTTTCTACTTCACTTTTATTTGAAATCTCTCTTTCTCATTTTCTATTATTACTTTCAATTACCTAACTCAGACTCTTTTACTTGCTTTTCTACTTCACTTTTATTTGAAATCTCTCTTTCTCATTTTCTATTATTACTTTCAATTACCTAACTCAGACTCTTTTACTTGCTTTTCTACTTCACTTTTATTTGAAATCTCTCTTTCTCATTTTCTATTATTACTTTCAATTACCTAACTCAGACTCTTTTACTTGCTTTTCTACTTCACTTTTATTTGAAATCTCTCTTTCTCATTTTCTATTATTACTTTCAATTACCTAACTCAGACTCTTTTACTTGCTTTTCTACTTCACTTTTATTTGAAATCTCTCTTTCTCATTTTCTATTATTACTTTCAATTACCTAACTCAGACTCTTTTACTTGCTTTTCTACTTCACTTTTATTTGAAATCTCTCTTTCTCATTTTCTATTATTACTTTCAATTACCTAACTCAGACTCTTTTACTTGCTTTTCTACTTCACTTTTATTTGAAATCTCTCTTTCTCATTTTCTATTATTACTTTCAATTACCTAACTCAGACTCTTTTACTTGCTTTTCTACTTCACTTTTATTTGAAATCTCTCTTTCTCATTTTCTATTATTACTTTCAATTACCTAACTCAGACTCTTTTACTTGCTTTTCTACTTCACTTTTATTTGAAATCTCTCTTTCTCATTTTCTATTATTACTTTCAATTACCTAACTCAGACTCTTTTACTTGCTTTTCTACTTCACTTTTATTTGAAATCTTATCTCTCATTTTCTATTATTACTTTCAATTACCTAACTCAGACTCTTTTACTTGCTTTTCTACTTCACTTTTATTTGAAATCTCTCTTTCTCATTTTCTATTATTACTTTCAATTACCTAACTCAGACTCTTTTACTTGCTTTTCTACTTCACTTTTATTTGAAATCTCTCTTTCTCATTTTCTATTATTACTTTCAATTACCTAACTCAGACTCTTTTACTTGCTTTTCTACTTCACTTTTATTTGAAATCTCTCTTTCTCATTTTCTATTATTACTTTCAATTACCTAACTCAGACTCTTTTACTTGCTTTTCTACTTCACTTTTATTTGAAATCTCTCTTTCTCATTTTCTATTATTACTTTCAATTACCTAACTCAGACTCTTTTACTTGCTTTTCTACTTCACTTTTATTGAAATCTTATCTCTCATTTTCTATTATTACTTTCAATTACCTAACTCAGACTCTTTTACTTGCTTTTCTACTTCACTTTTATTTGAAATCTTATCTCTCATTTTCTATTATTACTTTCAATTACCTAACTCAGACTCTTTTACTTGCTTTTCTACTTCACTTTTATTTGAAATCTCTCTTTCTCATTTTCTATTATTACTTTCAATTACCTAACTCAGACTCTTTTACTTGCTTTTCTACTTCACTTTTATTTGAAATCTCTCTTTCTCATTTTCTATTATTACTTTCAATTACCTAACTCAGACTCTTTTACTTGCTTTTCTACTTCACTTTTATTTGAAATCTTATCTCTCTCATTTTCTATTATTACTTTCAATTACCTAACTCAGACTCTTTTACTTGCTTTTCTACTTCACTTTTATTTGAAATCTCTCTTTCTCATTTTCTATTATTACTTTCAATTACCTAACTCAGACTCTTTTACTTGCTTTTCTACTTCACTTTTATTTGAAATCTCTCTTTCTCATTTTCTATTATTACTTTCAATTACCTAACTCAGACTCTTTTACTTGCTTTTCTACTTCACTTTTATTTGAAATCTTATCTTTCTCATTTTCTATTATTACTTTCAATTACCTAACTCAGACTCTTTTACTTGCTTTTCTACTTCACTTTTATTTGAAATCTTATCTCTCATTTTCTATTATTACTTTCAATTACCTAACTCAGACTCTTTTACTTGCTTTTCTACTTCACTTTTATTTGAAATCTCTCTTTCTCATTTTCTATTATTACTTTCAATTACCTAACTCAGACTCTTTTACTTGCTTTTCTACTTCACTTTTATTTGAAATCTCTCTTTCTCATTTTCTATTATTACTTTCAATTACCTAACTCAGACTCTTTTACTTGCTTTTCTACTTCACTTTTATTTGAAATCTCTCTTTCTCATTTTCTATTATTACTTTCAATTACCTAACTCAGACTCTTTTACTTGCTTTTCTACTTCACTTTTATTTGAAATCTTATCTCTCATTTTCTATTATTACTTTCAATTACCTAACTCAGACTCTTTTACTTGCTTTTCTACTTCACTTTTATTTGAAATCTCCTTTTCTCATTTTCTATTATTACTTTCAATTACCTAACTCAGACTCTTTTACTTGCTTTTCTACTTCACTTTTATTTGAAATCTCTCTTTCTCATTTTCTATTATTACTTTCAATTACCTAACTCAGACTCTTTTACTTGCTTTTCTACTTCACTTTTATTTGAAATCTCTCTTTCTCATTTTCTATTATTACTTTCAATTACCTAACTCAGACTCTTTTACTTGCTTTTCTACTTCACTTTTATTTGAAATCTCTCTTTCTCATTTTCTATTATTACTTTCAATTACCTAACTCAGACTCTTTTACTTGCTTTTCTACTTCACTTTTATTTGAAATCTTATCTCTCTTTCTCATTTTCTATTATTACTTTCAATTACCTAACTCAGACTCTTTTACTTGCTTTTCTACTTCACTTTTATTTGAAATCTCTCTTTCTCATTTTCTATTATTACTTTCAATTACCTAACTCAGACTCTTTTACTTGCTTTTCTACTTCACTTTTATTTGAAATCTCTCTTTCTCATTTTCTATTATTACTTTCAATTACCTAACTCAGACTCTTTTACTTGCTTTTCTACTTCACTTTTATTTGAAATCTCTCTTTCTCATTTTCTATTATTACTTTCAATTACCTAACTCAGACTCTTTTACTTGCTTTTCTACTTCCCTTTTATTTGAAATCTTATCTCTCATTTTCTATTATTACTTTCAATTACCTAACTCAGACTCTTTTACTTGCTTTTCTACTTCACTTTTATTTGAAATCTCTCTTTCTCATTTTCTATTATTACTTTCAATTACCTAACTCAGACTCTTTTACTTGCTTTTCTACTTCACTTTTATTTGAAATCTCTCTTTCTCATTTTCTATTATTACTTTCAATTACCTAACTCAGACTCTTTTACTTGCTTTTCTACTTCACTTTTATTTGAAATCTCTCTTTCTCATTTTCTATTATTACTTTCAATTACCTAACTCAGACTCTTTTACTTGCTTTTCTACTTCACTTTTATTTGAAATCTCTCTTTCTCATTTTCTATTATTACTTTCAATTACCTAACTCAGACTCTTTTACTTGCTTTTCTACTTCACTTTTATTTGAAATCTCTCTTTCTCATTTTCTATTATTACTTTCAATTACCTAACTCAGACTCTTTTACTTGCTTTTCTACTTCACTTTTATTTGAAATCTCTCTTTCTCATTTTCTATTATTACTTTCAATTACCTAACTCAGACTCTTTTACTTGCTTTTCTACTTCACTTTTATTTGAAATCTCTCTTTCTCATTTTCTATTATTACTTTCAATTACCTAACTCAGACTCTTTTACTTGCTTTTCTACTTCACTTTTATTTGAAATCTCTCTTTCTCATTTTCTATTATTACTTTCAATTACCTAACTCAGACTCTTTTACTTGCTTTTCTACTTCACTTTTATTTGAAATCTCTCTTTCTCATTTTCTATTATTACTTTCAATTACCTAACTCAGACTCTTTTACTTGCTTTTCTACTTCACTTTTATTTGAAATCTCTCTTTCTCATTTTCTATTATTACTTTCAATTACCTAACTCAGACTCTTTTACTTGCTTTTCTACTTCACTTTTATTTGAAATCTCTCTTTCTCATTTTCTATTATTACTTTCAATTACCTAACTCAGACTCTTTTACTTGCTTTTCTACTTCACTTTTATTTGAAATCTCTCTTTCTCATTTTCTATTATTACTTTCAATTACCTAACTCAGACTCTTTTACTTGCTTTTCTACTTCACTTTTATTTGAAATCTCTCTTTCTCATTTTCTATTATTACTTTCAATTACCTAACTCAGACTCTTTTACTTGCTTTTCTACTTCACTTTTATTTGAAATCTCTCTTTCTCATTTTCTATTATTACTTTCAATTACCTAACTCAGACTCTTTTACTTGCTTTTCTACTTCACTTTTATTTGAAATCTCTCTTTCTCATTTTCTATTATTACTTTCAATTACCTAACTCAGACTCTTTTACTTGCTTTTCTACTTCACTTTTATTTGAAATCTTATCTCTCATTTTCTATTATTACTTTCAATTACCTAACTCAGACTCTTTTACTTGCTTTTCTACTTCACTTTTATTTGAAATCTCTCTTTCTCATTTTCTATTATTACTTTCAATTACCTAACTCAGACTCTTTTACTTGCTTTTCTACTTCACTTTTATTTGAAATCTCTCTTTCTCATTTTCTATTATTACTTTCAATTACCTAACTCAGACTCTTTTACTTGCTTTTCTACTTCACTTTTATTTGAAATCTCTCTTTCTCATTTTCTATTATTACTTTCAATTACCTAACTCAGACTCTTTTACTTACTTTTCTACTTCACTTTTATTTGAAATCTCTCTTTCTCATTTTCTATTATTACTTTCAATTACCTAACTCAGACTCTTTTACTTGCTTTTCTACTTCACTTTTATTTGAAATCTCTCTTTCTCATTTTCTATTATTACTTTCAATTACCTAACTCAGACTCTTTTACTTGCTTTTCTACTTCACTTTTATTTGAAATCTCTCTTTCTCATTTTCTATTATTACTTTCAATTACCTAACTCAGACTCTTTTACTTGCTTTTCTACTTCACTTTTATTTGAAATCTCTCTTTCTCATTTTCTATTATTACTTTCAATTACCTAACTCAGACTCTTTTACTTACTTTTCTACTTCACTTTTATTTGAAATCTCTCTTTCTCATTTTCTATTATTACTTTCAATTACCTAACTCAGACTCTTTTACTTGCTTTTCTACTTCACTTTTATTTGAAATCTCTCTTTCTCATTTTCTATTATTACTTTCAATTACCTAACTCAGACTCTTTTACTTGCTTTTCTACTTCACTTTTATTTGAAATCTCTCTTTCTCATTTTCTATTATTACTTTCAATTACCTAACTCAGACTCTTTTACTTGCTTTTCTACTTCACTTTTATTTGAAATCTCTCTTTCTCATTTTCTATTATTACTTTCAATTACCTAACTCAGACTCTTTTACTTGCTTTTCTACTTCACTTTTATTTGAAATCTCTCTTTCTCATTTTCTATTATTACTTTCAATTACCTAACTCAGACTCTTTTACTTACTTTTCTACTTCACTTTTATTTGAAATCTCTCTTTCTCATTTTCTATTATTACTTTCAATTACCTAACTCAGACTCTTTTACTTGCTTTTCTACTTCACTTTTATTTGAAATCTCTCTTTCTCATTTTCTATTATTACTTTCAATTACCTAACTCAGACTCTTTTACTTGCTTTTCTACTTCACTTTTATTTGAAATCTCTCTTTCTCATTTTCTATTATTACTTTCAATTACCTAACTCAGACTCTTTTACTTGCTTTTCTACTTCACTTTTATTTGAAATCTTATCTCTCTTTCTCATTTTCTATTATTACTTTCAATTACCTAACTCAGACTCTTTTACTTACTTTTCTACTTCACTTTTATTTGAAATCTCTCTTTCTCATTTTCTATTATTACTTTCAATTACCTAACTCAGACTCTTTTACTTGCTTTTCTACTTCACTTTTATTTGAAATCTCTCTTTCTCATTTTCTATTATTACTTTCAATTACCTAACTCAGACTCTTTTACTTGCTTTTCTACTTCACTTTTATTTGAAATCTCTCTTTCTCATTTTCTATTATTACTTTCAATTACCTAACTCAGACTCTTTTACTTGCTTTTCTACTTCACTTTTATTTGAAATCTCTCTTTCTCATTTTCTATTATTACTTTCAATTACCTAACTCAGACTCTTTTACTTGCTTTTCTACTTCACTTTTATTTGAAATCTCCTTTTCTCATTTTCTATTATTACTTTCAATTACCTAACTCAGACTCTTTTACTTGCTTTTCTACTTCACTTTTATTTGAAATCTCTCTTTCTCATTTTCTATTATTACTTTCAATTACCTAACTCAGACTCTTTTACTTGCTTTTCTACTTCACTTTTATTTGAAATCTCTCTTTCTCATTTTCTATTATTACTTTCAATTACCTAACTCAGACTCTTTTACTTGCTTTTCTACTTCACTTTTATTTGAAATCTCTCTTTCTCATTTTCTATTATTACTTTCAATTACCTAACTCAGACTCTTTTACTTGCTTTTCTACTTCACTTTTATTTGAAATCTCTCTTTCTCATTTTCTATTATTACTTTCAATTACCTAACTCAGACTCTTTTACTTGCTTTTCTACTTCATTTTATTTGAAATCTCTCTTTCTCATTTTCTATTATTACTTTCAATTACCTAACTCAGACTCTTTTACTTGCTTTTCTACTTCACTTTTATTTGAAATCTTATCTTTCTCATTTTCTATTATTACTTTCAATTACCTAACTCAGACTCTTTTATTTGCTTTTCTACTTCACTTTTATTTGAAATCTCTCTTTCTCATTTTCTATTATTACTTTCAATTACCTAACTCAGACTCTTTTACTTGCTTTTCTACTTCACTTTTATTTGAAATCTCTCTTTCTCATTTTCTATTATTACTTTCAATTACCTAACTCAGACTCTTTTACTTGCTTTTCTACTTCACTTTTATTTGAAATCTTATCTTTCTCATTTTCTATTATTACTTTCAATTACCTAACTCAGACTCTTTTACTTGCTTTTCTACTTCACTTTTATTTGAAATCTTATCTCTCATTTTCTATTATTACTTTCAATTACCTAACTCAGACTCTTTTACTTGCTTTTCTACTTCACTTTTATTTGAAATCTCTCTTTCTCATTTTCTATTATTACTTTCAATTACCTAACTCAGACTCTTTTACTTGCTTTTCTACTTCACTTTTATTTGAAATCTCTCTTTCTCATTTTCTATTATTACTTTCAATTACCTAACTCAGACTCTTTTACTTGCTTTTCTACTTCACTTTTATTTGAAATCTTATCTTTCTCATTTTCTATTATTACTTTCAATTACCTAACTCAGACTCTTTTACTTGCTTTTCTACTTCACTTTTATTTGAAATCTTATCTCTCATTTTCTATTATTACTTTCAATTACCTAACTCAGACTCTTTTACTTGCTTTTCTACTTCACTTTTATTTGAAATCTCCTTTTCTCATTTTCTATTATTACTTTCAATTACCTAACTCAGACTCTTTTACTTGCTTTTCTACTTCACTTTTATTTGAAATCTCTCTTTCTCATTTTCTATTATTACTTTCAATTACCTAACTCAGACTCTTTTACTTGCTTTTCTACTTCACTTTTATTTGAAATCTCTCTTTCTCATTTTCTATTATTACTTTCAATTACCTAACTCAGACTCTTTTACTTGCTTTTCTACTTCACTTTTATTTGAAATCTCTCTTTCTCATTTTCTATTATTACTTTCAATTACCTAACTCAGACTCTTTTACTTGCTTTTCTACTTCACTTTTATTTGAAATCTTATCTCTCATTTTCTATTATTACTTTCAATTACCTAACTCAGACTCTTTTACTTGCTTTTCTACTTCACTTTTATTTGAAATCTCTCTTTCTCATTTTCTATTATTACTTTCAATTACCTAACTCAGACTCTTTTACTTGCTTTTCTACTTCACTTTTATTTGAAATCTCTCTTTCTCATTTTCTATTATTACTTTCAATTACCTAACTCAGACTCTTTTACTTGCTTTTCTACTTCACTTTTATTTGAAATCTCTCTTTCTCATTTTCTATTATTACTTTCAATTACCTAACTCAGACTCTTTTACTTGCTTTTCTACTTCACTTTTATTTGAAATCTCTCTTTCTCATTTTCTATTATTACTTTCAATTACCTAACTCAGACTCTTTTACTTGCTTTTCTACTTCACTTTTATTTGAAATCTCTCTTTCTCATTTTCTATTATTACTTTCAATTACCTAACTCAGACTCTTTTACTTGCTTTTCTACTTCACTTTTATTTGAAATCTCTCTTTCTCATTTTCTATTATTACTTTCAATTACCTAACTCAGACTCTTTTACTTGCTTTTCTACTTCACTTTTATTTGAAATCTCTCTTTCTCATTTTCTATTATTACTTTCAATTACCTAACTCAGACTCTTTTACTTGCTTTTCTACTTCACTTTTATTTGAAATCTTATCTCTCTTTCTCATTTTCTATTATTACTTTCAATTACCTAACTCAGACTCTTTTACTTGCTTTTCTACTTCACTTTTATTTGAAATCTCTCTTTCTCATTTTCTATTATTACTTTCAATTACCTAACTCAGACTCTTTTACTTGCTTTTCTACTTCACTTTTATTTGAATCTCTCTT
This sequence comes from Loxodes magnus, assembly GCA_946699065.1. Taxonomy (NCBI): domain Eukaryota; phylum Ciliophora; class Karyorelictea; order Loxodida; family Loxodidae; genus Loxodes; species Loxodes magnus. The sequence continues at coordinate 25,991 of CAMPDV010004133.1, read as the reverse complement.
TCTCATTTTCTATTATTACTTTAAATTACCTAACTCAGACTCTTTTACTTGCTTTTCTACTTCACTTTTATTTGAAATCTCTCTTTCTCATTTTCTATTATTACTTTCAATTACCTAACTCAGACTCTTTTACTTGCTTTTCTACTTCACTTTTATTTGAAATCTCTCTTTCTCATTTTCTATTATTACTTTCAATTACCTAACTCAGACTCTTTTACTTGCTTTTCTACTTCACTTTTATTTGAAATCTCTCTTTCTCATTTTCTATTATTACTTTCAATTACCTAACTCAGACTCTTTTACTTGCTTTTCTACTTCACTTTTATTTGAAATTTCTCTTTCTCATTTTCTATTATTACTTTCAATTACCTAACTCAGACTCTTTTACTTGCTTTTCTACTTCACTTTTATTTGAAATCTCTCTTTCTCATTTTCTATTATTTCTTTCAATTACCTAACTCAGACTCTTTTACTGACTTTTCTACTTCACTTTTATTTGAAATCTCTCTTTCTCATTTTCTATTATTACTTTCAATTACCTAACTCAGACTCTTTTACTTGCTTTTCTACTTCACTTTTATTTGAAATCTCTCTTTCTCATTTTCTATTATTACTTTCAATTACCTAACTCAGACTCTTTTACTTGCTTTTCTACTTCACTTTTATTTGAAATTTCTCTTTCTCATTTTCTATTATTACTTTCAATTACCTAACTCAGACTCTTTTACTTGCTTTTCTACTTCACTTTTATTTGAAATCTCCTTTTCTCATTTTCTATTATTACTTTCAATTACCTAACTCAGACTCTTTTACTTGCTTTTCTACTTCACTTTTATTTGAAATCTCTCTTTCTCATTTTCTATTATTACTTTCAATTACCTAACTCAGACTCTTTTACTTGCTTTTCTACTTCACTTTTATTTGAAATCTCTCTTTCTCATTTTCTATTATTACTTTCAATTACCTAACTCAGACTCTTTTACTTGCTTTTCTACTTCACTTTTATTTGAAATCTCTCTTTCTCATTTTCTATTATTACTTTCAATTTCCTAACTCAGACTCTTTTACTTGCTTTTCTACTTCACTTTTATTTGAAATCTCTCTTTCTCATTTTCTATTATTACTTTCAATTACCTAACTCAGACTCTTTTACTTGCTTTTCTACTTCACTTTTATTTGAAATCTCTCTTTCTCATTTTCTATTATTACTTTCAATAACCTAACTCAGACTCTTTTACTTGCTTTTCTACTTCACTTTTATTTGAAATCTCTCTTTCTCATTTTCTATTATTACTTTCAATTACCTAACTCAGACTCTTTTACTTGCTTTTCTACTTCACTTTTATTTGAAATCTCTCTTTCTCATTTTCTATTATTACTTTCAATTACCTAACTCAGACTCTTTTACTTGCTTTTCTACTTCACTTTTATTTGAAATCTCTCTTTCTCATTTTCTATTATTACTTTCAATTACCTAACTCAGACTCTTTTACTTGCTTTTCTACTTCACTTTTATTTGAAATCTCTCTTTCTCATTTTCTATTATTACTTTCAATTACCTAACTCAGACTCTTTTACTTGCTTTTCTACTTCACTTTTATTTGAAATCTTATCTCTCTCATTTTCTATTATTACTTTCAATTACCTAACTCAGACTCTTTTACTTGCTTTTCTACTTCACTTTTATTTGAAATCTCTCTTTCTCATTTTCTATTATTACTTTCAATTACCTAACTCAGACTCTTTTACTTGCTTTTCTACTTCACTTTTATTTGAAATCTTATCTCTCTTTCTCATTTTCTATTATTACTTTCAATTACCTAACTCAGACTCTTTTACTTGCTTTTCTACTTCACTTTTATTTGAAATCTCTCTTTCTCATTTTCTATTATTACTTTCAATTACCTAACTCAGACTCTTTTACTTGCTTTTCTACTTCACTTTTATTTGAATCTCTCTTTCTCATTTTCTATTATTACTTTAAATTACCTAACTCAGACTCTTTTACTTGCTTTTCTACTTCACTTTTATTTGAAATCTCTCTTTCTCATTTTCTATTATTACTTTCAATTACCTAACTCAGACTCTTTTACTTGCTTTTCTACTTCACTTTTATTTGAAATCTCTCTTTCTCATTTTCTATTATTACTTTCAATTACCTAACTCAGACTCTTTTACTTGCTTTTCTACTTCACTTTTATTTGAAATCTCTCTTTCTCATTTTCTATTATTACTTTCAATTACCTAACTCAGACTCTTTTACTTGCTTTTCTACTTCACTTTTATTTGAAATTTCTCTTTCTCATTTTCTATTATTACTTTCAATTACCTAACTCAGACTCTTTTACTTGCTTTTCTACTTCACTTTTATTTGAAATCTCTCTTTCTCATTTTCTATTATTTCTTTCAATTACCTAACTCAGACTCTTTTACTTGCTTTTCTACTTCACTTTTATTTGAAATCTCTCTTTCTCATTTTCTATTATTACTTTCAATTACCTAACTCAGACTCTTTTACTTGCTTTTCTACTTCACTTTTATTTGAAATCTCTCTTTCTCATTTTCTATTATTACTTTCAATTACCTAACTCAGACTCTTTTACTTGCTTTTCTACTTCACTTTTATTTGAAATTTCTCTTTCTCATTTTCTATTATTACTTTCAATTACCTAACTCAGACTCTTTTACTTGCTTTTCTACTTCACTTTTATTTGAAATCTCCTTTTCTCATTTTCTATTATTACTTTCAATTACCTAACTCAGACTCTTTTACTTGCTTTTCTACTTCACTTTTATTTGAAATCTCTCTTTCTCATTTTCTATTATTACTTTCAATTACCTAACTCAGACTCTTTTACTTGCTTTTCTACTTCCCTTTTATTTGAAATCTCTCTTTCTCATTTTCTATTATTACTTTCAATTACCTAACTCAGACTCTTTTACTTGCTTTTCTACTTCACTTTTATTTGAAATCTCTCTTTCTCATTTTCTATTATTACTTTCAATTACCTAACTCAGACTCTTTTACTTGCTTTTCTACTTCACTTTTATTTGAAATCTCTCTTTCTCATTTTCTATTATTACTTTCAATTACCTAACTCAGACTCTTTTACTTACTTTTCTACTTCACTTTTATTTGAAATCTCTCTTTCTCATTTTCTATTATTACTTTCAATTACCTAACTCAGACTCTTTTACTTGCTTTTCTACTTCCCTTTTATTTGAAATCTTATCTTTCTCATTTTCTATTATTACTTTCAATTACCTAACTCAGACTCTTTTACTTGCTTTTCTACTTCACTTTTATTTGAAATCTCTCTTTCTCATTTTCTATTATTTCTTTCAATTACCTAACTCAGACTCTTTTACTTGCTTTTCTACTTCACTTTTATTTGAAATCTCTCTTTCTCATTTTCTATTATTACTTTCAATTACCTAACTCAGACTCTTTTACTTGCTTTTCTACTTCCCTTTTATTTGAAATCTTATCTTTCTCATTTTCTATTATTACTTTAAATTTCCTAACTCAGACTCTTTTACTTGCTTTTCTACTTCACTTTTATTTGAAATCTCTCTTTCTCATTTTCTATTATTACTTTCAATTACCTAACTCAGACTCTTTTACTTGCTTTTCTACTTCACTTTTCTTAGAAATCTTATCTCTCTTTCTCATTTTCTATTATTACTTTAAATAACCTAACTCAGACTCTTTTACTTGCTTTTCTACTTCACTTTTCTTAGAAATCTTATCTCTCTTTCTCATTTTCTATTATTACTTTAAATAACCTAACTCAGACTCTTTTACTTGCTTTTCTACTTCACTTTTCTTAGAAATCTTATCTCTCTTTCTCATTTTCTATTATTACTTTAAATAACCTAACTCAGACTCTTTTACTTGCTTTTCTACTTCACTTTTATTTGAAATCTCTCTTTCTCATTTTCTATTATTACTTTCAATTACCTAACTCAGACTCTTTTACTTGCTTTTCTACTTCACTTTTATTTGAAATCTCTCTTTCTCATTTTCTATTATTACTTTCAATTACCTAACTCAGACTCTTTTACTTGCTTTTCTACTTCACTTTTATTTGAAATCTCTCTTTCTCATTTTCTATTATTACTTTCAATTACCTAACTCAGACTCTTTTACTTGCTTTTCTACTTCCCTTTTATTTGAAATCTTATCTTTCTCATTTTCTATTATTACTTTAAATTACCTAACTCAGACTCTTTTACTTGCTTTTCTACTTCACTTTTATTTGAAATCTCTCTTTCTCATTTTCTATTATTTCTTTCAATTACCTAACTCAGACTCTTTTACTTGCTTTTCTACTTCACTTTTATTTGAAATCTCTCTTTCTCATTTTCTATTATTACTTTCAATTACCTAACTCAGACTCTTTTACTTGCTTTTCTACTTCCCTTTTATTTGAAATCTTATCTTTCTCATTTTCTATTATTACTTTAAATTTCCTAACTCAGACTCTTTTACTTGCTTTTCTACTTCACTTTTATTTGAAATCTCTCTTTCTCATTTTCTATTATTACTTTCAATTACCTAACTCAGACTCTTTTACTTGCTTTTCTACTTCACTTTTCTTAGAAATCTTATCTCTCTTTCTCATTTTCTATTATTACTTTAAATAACCTAACTCAGACTCTTTTACTTGCTTTTCTACTTCACTTTTCTTAGAAATCTTATCTCTCTTTCTCATTTTCTATTATTACTTTAAATAACCTAACTCAGACTCTTTTACTTGCTTTTCTACTTCACTTTTCTTAGAAATCTTATCTCTCTTTCTCATTTTCTATTATTACTTTAAATAACCTAACTCAGACTCTTTTACTTGCTTTTCTACTTCACTTTTATTTGAAATCTCTCTTTCTCATTTTCTATTATTACTTTCAATTACCTAACTCAGACTCTTTTACTTGCTTTTCTACTTCACTTTTATTTGAAATCTCTCTTTCTCATTTTCTATTATTACTTTCAATTACCTAACTCAGACTCTTTTACTTGCTTTTCTACTTCACTTTTATTTGAAATCTCTCTTTCTCATTTTCTATTATTACTTTCAATTACCTAACTCAGACTCTTTTACTTGCTTTTCTACTTCACTTTTATTTGAAATCTCTCTTTCTCATTTTCTATTATTACTTTCAATTACCTAACTCAGACTCTTTTACTTGCTTTTCTACTTCACTTTTATTTGAAATTTCTCTTTCTCATTTTCTATTATTACTTTCAATTACCTAACTCAGACTCTTTTACTTGCTTTTCTACTTCACTTTTATTTGAAATCTCTCTTTCTCATTTTCTATTATTTCTTTCAATTACCTAACTCAGACTCTTTTACTTGCTTTTCTACTTCACTTTTATTTGAAATCTTATCTCTCTTCTCATTTTCTATTATTACTTTCAATTACCTAACTCAGACTCTTTTACTTGCTTTTCTACTTCACTTTTATTTGAAATCTCTCTTTCTCATTTTCTATTATTACTTTCAATTACCTAACTCAGACTCTTTTACTTGCTTTTCTACTTCACTTTTATTTGAAATTTCTCTTTCTCATTTTCTATTATTACTTTCAATTACCTAACTCAGACTCTTTTACTTGCTTTTCTACTTCACTTTTATTTGAAATCTCCTTTTCTCATTTTCTATTATTACTTTCAATTACCTAACTCAGACTCTTTTACTTGCTTTTCTACTTCACTTTTATTTGAAATCTCTCTTTCTCATTTTCTATTATTACTTTCAATTACCTAACTCAGACTCTTTTACTTGCTTTTCTACTTCACTTTTATTTGAAATCTCTCTTTCTCATTTTCTATTATTACTTTCAATTACCTAACTCAGACTCTTTTACTTGCTTTTCTACTTCACTTTTATTTGAAATCTCTCTTTCTCATTTTCTATTATTACTTTCAATTACCTAACTCAGACTCTTTTACTTGCTTTTCTACTTCACTTTTATTTGAAATCTCTCTTTCTCATTTTCTATTATTACTTTCAATTACCTAACTCAGACTCTTTTACTTGCTTTTCTACTTCACTTTTATTTGAAATCTCTCTTTCTCATTTTCTATTATTACTTTCAATTACCTAACTCAGACTCTTTTACTTGCTTTTCTACTTCACTTTTATTTGAAATCTCTCTTTCTCATTTTCTATTATTACTTTCAATTACCTAACTCAGACTCTTTTACTTGCTTTTCTACTTCACTTTTATTTGAAATCTCTCTTTCTCATTTTCTATTATTACTTTCAATTACCTAACTCAGACTCTTTTACTTGCTTTTCTACTTCACTTTTATTTGAAATCTTATCTCTCTCATTTTCTATTATTACTTTCAATTACCTAACTCAGACTCTTTTACTTGCTTTTCTACTTCACTTTTATTTGAAATCTCCTTTTCTCATTTTCTATTATTACTTTCAATTACCTAACTCAGACTCTTTTACTTGCTTTTCTACTTCACTTTTATTTGAAATCTCTCTTTCTCATTTTCTATTATTACTTTCAATTACCTAACTCAGACTCTTTTACTTGCTTTTCTACTTCACTTTTATTTGAAATCTCTCTTTCTCATTTTCTATTATTACTTTCAATTACCTAACTCAGACTCTTTTACTTGCTTTTCTACTTCACTTTTATTTGAAATCTTATCTTTCTCATTTTCTATTATTACTTTCAATTACCTAACTCAGACTCTTTTACTTGCTTTTCTACTTCACTTTTATTTGAAATCTTATCTCTCATTTTCTATTATTACTTTCAATTACCTAACTCAGACTCTTTTACTTGCTTTTCTACTTCACTTTTATTTGAAATCTCTCTTTCTCATTTTCTATTATTACTTTCAATTACCTAACTCAGACTCTTTTACTTGCTTTTCTACTTCACTTTTATTTGAAATCTCTCTTTCTCATTTTCTATTATTACTTTCAATTACCTAACTCAGACTCTTTTACTTGCTTTTCTACTTCACTTTTATTTGAAATCTCTCTTTCTCATTTTCTATTATTACTTTCAATTACCTAACTCAGACTCTTTTACTTGCTTTTCTACTTCACTTTTATTTGAAATCTCTCTTTCTCATTTTCTATTATTACTTTCAATTACCTAACTCAGACTCTTTTACTTGCTTTTCTACTTCACTTTTATTTGAAATCTCTCTTTCTCATTTTCTATTATTACTTTCAATTACCTAACTCAGACTCTTTTACTTGCTTTTCTACTTCACTTTTATTTGAAATCTCTCTTTCTCATTTTCTATTATTACTTTCAATTACCTAACTCAGACTCTTTTACTTGCTTTTCTACTTCCCTTTTATTTGAAATCTCTCTTTCTCATTTTCTATTATTACTTTCAATTACCTAACTCAGACTCTTTTACTTGCTTTTCTACTTCACTTTTATTTGAAATCTTATCTCTCTCATTTTCTATTATTACTTTCAATTACCTAACTCAGACTCTTTTACTTGCTTTTCTACTTCACTTTTATTCGAAATCTCTCTTTCTCATTTTCTATTATTACTTTCAATTACCTAACTCAGACTCTTTTACTTGCTTTTCTACTTCACTTTTATTTGAAATCTCTCTTTCTCATTTTCTATTATTACTTTCAATTACCTAACTCAGACTCTTTTACTTACTTTTCTACTTCACTTTTATTTGAAATCTTATCTTTCTCATTTTCTATTATTACTTTCAATTACCTAACTCAGACTCTTTTACTTGCTTTTCTACTTCACTTTTATTTGAAATCTCTCTTTCTCATTTTCTATTATTACTTTCAATTACCTAACTCAGACTCTTTTACTTGCTTTTCTACTTCACTTTTATTTGAAATCTCTCTTTCTCATTTTCTATTATTACTTTTAATTACCTAACTCAGACTCTTTTACTTGCTTTTCTACTTCACTTTTATTTGAAATCTCTCTTTCTCATTTTCTATTATTACTTTCAATTACCTAACTCAGACTCTTTTACTTGCTTTTCTACTTCACTTTTATTTGAAATCTCTCTTTCTCATTTTCTATTATTACTTTCAATTACCTAACTCAGACTCTTTTACTTGCTTTTCTACTTCACTTTTATTTGAAATCTTATCTTTCTCATTTTCTATTATTACTTTCAATTACCTAACTCAGACTCTTTTACTTGCTTTTCTACTTCACTTTTATTTGAAATCTCTCTTTCTCATTTTCTATTATTACTTTCAATTACCTAACTCAGACTCTTTTACTTGCTTTTCTACTTCACTTTTATTTGAAATCTCTCTTTCTCATTTTCTATTATTACTTTCAATTACCTAACTCAGACTCTTTTACTTGCTTTTCTACTTCACTTTTATTTGAAATCTCTCTTTCTCATTTTCTATTATTACTTTCAATTACCTAACTCAGACTCTTTTACTTGCTTTTCTACTTCACTTTTATTTGAAATCTCTCTTTCTCATTTTCTATTATTACTTTCAATTACCTAACTCAGACTCTTTTACTTGCTTTTCTACTTCACTTTTATTTGAAATCTCTCTTTCTCATTTTCTATTATTACTTTCAATTACCTAACTCAGACTCTTTTACTTGCTTTTCTACTTCACTTTTATTTGAAATCTTATCTTTCTCATTTTCTATTATTACTTTCAATTACCTAACTCAGACTCTTTTACTTGCTTTTCTACTTCACTTTTATTTGAAATCTTATCTCTCATTTTCTATTATTACTTTCAATTACCTAACTCAGACTCTTTTACTTGCTTTTCTACTTCACTTTTATTTGAAATCTCTCTTTCTCATTTTCTATTATTACTTTCAATTACCTAACTCAGACTCTTTTACTTGCTTTTCTACTTCACTTTTATTTGAAATCTCTCTTTCTCATTTTCTATTATTACTTTCAATTACCTAACTCAGACTCTTTTACTTGCTTTTCTACTTCACTTTTATTTGAAATCTCTCTTTCTCATTTTCTATTATTACTTTCAATTACCTAACTCAGACTCTTTTACTTGCTTTTCTACTTCACTTTTATTTGAAATCTTATCTCTCATTTTCTATTATTACTTTCAATTACCTAACTCAGACTCTTTTACTTGCTTTTCTACTTCACTTTTATTTGAAATCTCCTTTTCTCATTTTCTATTATTACTTTCAATTACCTAACTCAGACTCTTTTACTTGCTTTTCTACTTCACTTTTATTTGAAATCTCTCTTTCTCATTTTCTATTATTACTTTCAATTACCTAACTCAGACTCTTTTACTTGCTTTTCTACTTCACTTTTATTTGAAATCTCTCTTTCTCATTTTCTATTATTACTTTCAATTACCTAACTCAGACTCTTTTACTTGCTTTTCTACTTCACTTTTATTTGAAATCTCTCTTTCTCATTTTCTATTATTACTTTCAATTACCTAACTCAGACTCTTTTACTTGCTTTTCTACTTCACTTTTATTTGAAATCTCTCTTTCTCATTTTCTATTATTACTTTCAATTACCTAACTCAGACTCTTTTACTTGCTTTTCTACTTCACTTTTATTTGAAATCTTATCTTTCTCATTTTCTATTATTACTTTCAATTACCTAACTCAGACTCTTTTACTTACTTTTCTACTTCACTTTTATTTGAAATCTCTCTTTCTCATTTTCTATTATTACTTTCAATTACCTAACTCAGACTCTTTTACTTGCTTTTCTACTTCACTTTTATTTGAAATCTCTCTTTCTCATTTTCTATTATTACTTTCAATTACCTAACTCAGACTCTTTTACTTGCTTTTCTACTTCACTTTTATTTGAAATCTTATCTTTCTCATTTTCTATTATTACTTTCAATTACCTAACTCAGACTCTTTTACTTGCTTTTCTACTTCACTTTTATTTGAAATCTTATCTCTCATTTTCTATTATTACTTTCAATTACCTAACTCAGACTCTTTTACTTGCTTTTCTACTTCACTTTTATTTGAAATCTCTCTTTCTCATTTTCTATTATTACTTTCAATTACCTAACTCAGACTCTTTTACTTGCTTTTCTACTTCACTTTTATTTGAAATCTCTCTTTCTCATTTTCTATTATTACTTTCAATTACCTAACTCAGACTCTTTTACTTGCTTTTCTACTTCACTTTTATTTGAAATCTCTCTTTCTCATTTTCTATTATTACTTTCAATTACCTAACTCAGACTCTTTTACTTGCTTTTCTACTTCACTTTTATTTGAAATCTTATCTCTCTCATTTTCTATTATTACTTTCAATTACCTAACTCAGACTCTTTTACTTGCTTTTCTACTTCACTTTTATTTGAAATCTCTCTTTCTCATTTTCTATTATTACTTTCAATTACCTAACTCAGACTCTTTTACTTGCTTTTCTACTTCACTTTTATTTGAAATCTCTCTTTCTCATTTTCTATTATTACTTTCAATTACCTAACTCAGACTCTTTTACTTGCTTTTCTACTTCACTTTTATTTGAAATCTTATCTTTCTCATTTTCTATTATTACTTTCAATTACCTAACTCAGACTCTTTTACTTGCTTTTCTACTTCACTTTTATTTGAAATCTCTCTTTCTCATTTTCTATTATTACTTTCAATTACCTAACTCAGACTCTTTTACTTGCTTTTCTACTTCACTTTTATTTGAAATCTCTCTTTCTCATTTTCTATTATTACTTTCAATTACCTAACTCAGACTCTTTTACTTGCTTTTCTACTTCACTTTTATTTGAAATCTCCTTTTCTCATTTTCTATTATTACTTTCAATTACCTAACTCAGACTCTTTTACTTGCTTTTCTACTTCACTTTTATTTGAAATCTCTCTTTCTCATTTTCTATTATTACTTTCAATTACCTAACTCAGACTCTTTTACTTGCTTTTCTACTTCACTTTTATTTGAAATCTCTCTTTCTCATTTTCTATTATTACTTTCAATTACCTAACTCAGACTCTTTTACTTGCTTTTCTACTTCACTTTTATTTGAAATCTCTCTTTCTCATTTTCTATTATTACTTTCAATTACCTAACTCAGACTCTTTTACTTGCTTTTCTACTTCACTTTTATTTGAAATCTTATCTTTCTCATTTTCTATTATTACTTTCAATTACCTAACTCAGACTCTTTTACTTGCTTTTCTACTTCACTTTTATTTGAAATCTTATCTCTCTCATTTTCTATTATTACTTTCAATTACCTAACTCAGACTCTTTTACTTGCTTTTCTACTTCACTTTTATTTGAAATCTCTCTTTCTCATTTTCTATTATTACTTTCAATTACCTAACTCAGACTCTTTTACTTGCTTTTCTACTTCACTTTTATTTGAAATCTCTCTTTCTCATTTTCTATTATTACTTTCAATTACCTAACTCAGACTCTTTTACTTGCTTTTCTACTTCACTTTTATTTGAAATCTTATCTTTCTCATTTTCTATTATTACTTTCAATTACCTAACTCAGACTCTTTTACTTGCTTTTCTACTTCACTTTTATTTGAAATCTCTCTTTCTCATTTTCTATTATTACTTTCAATTACCTAACTCAGACTCTTTTACTTGCTTTTCTACTTCACTTTTATTTGAAATCTCTCTTTCTCATTTTCTATTATTACTTTCAATTACCTAACTCAGACTCTTTTACTTGCTTTTCTACTTCACTTTTATTTGAAATCTCCTTTTCTCATTTTCTATTATTACTTTCAATTACCTAACTCAGACTCTTTTACTTGCTTTTCTACTTCACTTTTATTTGAAATCTCTCTTTCTCATTTTCTATTATTACTTTCAATTACCTAACTCAGACTCTTTTACTTGCTTTTCTACTTCACTTTTATTTGAAATCTCTCTTTCTCATTTTCTATTATTACTTTCAATTACCTAACTCAGACTCTTTTACTTGCTTTTCTACTTCACTTTTATTTGAAATCTCTCTTTCTCATTTTCTATTATTACTTTCAATTACCTAACTCAGACTCTTTTACTTGCTTTTCTACTTCACTTTTATTTGAAATCTTATCTTTCTCATTTTCTATTATTACTTTCAATTACCTAACTCAGACTCTTTTACTTGCTTTTCTACTTCACTTTTATTTGAAATCTTATCTTTCTCATTTTCTATTATTACTTTCAATTACCTAACTCAGACTCTTTTACTTGCTTTTCTACTTCACTTTTATTTGAAATCTCTCTTTCTCATTTTCTATTATTACTTTCAATTACCTAACTCAGACTCTTTTACTTGCTTTTCTACTTCACTTTTATTTGAAATCTCTCTTTCTCATTTTCTATTATTACTTTCAATTACCTAACTCAGACTCTTTTACTTGCTTTTCTACTTCACTTTTTTTTGAAATCTTATCTTTCTCATTTTCTATTATTACTTTCAATTACCTAACTCAGACTCTTTTACTTGCTTTTCTACTTCACTTTTATTTGAAATCTTATCTCTCATTTTCTATTATTACTTTCAATTACCTAACTCAGACTCTTTTACTTGCTTTTCTACTTCACTTTTATTTGAAATCTCCTTTTCTCATTTTCTATTATTACTTTCAATTACCTAACTCAGACTCTTTTACTTGCTTTTCTACTTCACTTTTATTTGAAATCTCTCTTTCTCATTTTCTATTATTACTTTCAATTACCTAACTCAGACTCTTTTACTTGCTTTTCTACTTCACTTTTATTTGAAATCTCTCTTTCTCATTTTCTATTATTACTTTCAATTACCTAACTCAGACTCTTTTACTTGCTTTTCTACTTCACTTTTATTTGAAATCTCTCTTTCTCATTTTCTATTATTACTTTCAATTACCTAACTCAGACTCTTTTACTTGCTTTTCTACTTCACTTTTATTTGAAATCTTATCTCTCATTTTCTATTATTACTTTCAATTACCTAACTCAGACTCTTTTACTTGCTTTTCTACTTCACTTTTATTTGAAATCTCTCTTTCTCATTTTCTATTATTACTTTCAATTACCTAACTCAGACTCTTTTACTTGCTTTTCTACTTCACTTTTATTTGAAATCTCTCTTTCTCATTTTCTATTATTACTTTCAATTACCTAACTCAGACTCTTTTACTTGCTTTTCTACTTCACTTTTATTTGAAATCTTATCTTTCTCATTTTCTATTATTACTTTCAATTACCTAACTCAGACTCTTTTACTTGCTTTTCTACTTCACTTTTATTTGAAATCTCTCTTTCTCATTTTCTATTATTACTTTCAATTACCTAACTCAGACTCTTTTACTTGCTTTTCTACTTCACTTTTATTTGAAATCTCTCTTTCTCATTTTCTATTATTACTTTCAATTACCTAACTCAGACTCTTTTACTTGCTTTTCTACTTCACTTTTATTTGAAATCTCTCTTTCTCATTTTCTATTATTACTTTCAATTACCTAACTCAGACTCTTTTACTTGCTTTTCTACTTCACTTTTATTTGAAATCTCTCTTTCTCATTTTCTATTATTACTTTCAATTACCTAACTCAGACTCTTTTACTTGCTTTTCTACTTCACTTTTATTTGAAATCTCTCTTTCTCATTTTCTATTATTACTTTCAATTACCTAACTCAGACTCTTTTACTTGCTTTTCTACTTCACTTTTATTTGAAATCTTATCTCTCATTTTCTATTATTACTTTCAATTACCTAACTCAGACTCTTTTACTTGCTTTTCTACTTCACTTTTATTTGAAATCTCTCTTTCTCATTTTCTATTATTACTTTCAATTACCTAACTCAGACTCTTTTACTTGCTTTTCTACTTCACTTTTATTTGAAATCTCTCTTTCTCATTTTCTATTATTACTTTCAATTACCTAACTCAGACTCTTTTACTTGCTTTTCTACTTCACTTTTATTTGAAATCTTATCTTTCTCATTTTCTATTATTACTTTCAATTACCTAACTCAGACTCTTTTACTTGCTTTTCTACTTCACTTTTATTTGAAATCTCTCTTTCTCATTTTCTATTATTACTTTCAATTACCTAACTCAGACTCTTTTACTTGCTTTTCTACTTCACTTTTATTTGAAATCTCTCTTTCTCATTTTCTATTATTACTTTCAATTACCTAACTCAGACTCTTTTACTTGCTTTTCTACTTCACTTTTATTTGAAATCTCTCTTTCTCATTTTCTATTATTACTTTCAATTACCTAACTCAGACTCTTTTACTTGCTTTTCTACTTCACTTTTATTTGAAATCTCTCTTTCTCATTTTCTATTATTACTTTCAATTACCTAACTCAGACTCTTTTACTTGCTTTTCTACTTCACTTTTATTTGAAATCTCTCTTTCTCATTTTCTATTATTACTTTCAATTACCTAACTCAGACTCTTTTACTTGCTTTTCTACTTCACTTTTATTTGAAATCTCTCTTTCTCATTTTCTATTATTACTTTCAATTACCTAACTCAGACTCTTTTACTTGCTTTTCTACTTCACTTTTATTTGAAATCTCTCTTTCTCATTTTCTATTATTACTTTCAATTACCTAACTCAGACTCTTTTACTTGCTTTTCTACTTCACTTTTATTTGAAATCTTATCTTTCTCATTTTCTATTATTACTTTCAATTACCTAACTCAGACTCTTTTACTTGCTTTTCTACTTCACTTTTATTTGAAATCTTATCTCTCATTTTCTATTATTACTTTCAATTACCTAACTCAGACTCTTTTACTTGCTTTTCTACTTCACTTTTATTTGAAATCTCTCTTTCTCATTTTCTATTATTACTTTCAATTACCTAACTCAGACTCTTTTACTTGCTTTTCTACTTCACTTTTATTTGAAATCTCTCTTTCTCATTTTCTATTATTACTTTCAATTACCTAACTCAGACTCTTTTACTTGCTTTTCTACTTCACTTTTATTTGAAATCTCTCTTTCTCATTTTCTATTATTACTTTCAATTACCTAACTCAGACTCTTTTACTTGCTTTTCTACTTCACTTTTATTTGAAATCTTATCTCTCATTTTCTATTATTACTTTCAATTACCTAACTCAGACTCTTTTACTTGCTTTTCTACTTCACTTTTATTTGAAATCTCCTTTTCTCATTTTCTATTATTACTTTCAATTACCTAACTCAGACTCTTTTACTTGCTTTTCTACTTCACTTTTATTTGAAATCTCTCTTTCTCATTTTCTATTATTACTTTCAATTACCTAACTCAGACTCTTTTACTTGCTTTTCTACTTCACTTTTATTTGAAATCTCTCTTTCTCATTTTCTATTATTACTTTCAATTACCTAACTCAGACTCTTTTACTTGCTTTTCTACTTCACTTTTATTTGAAATCTCTCTTTCTCATTTTCTATTATTACTTTCAATTACCTAACTCAGACTCTTTTACTTGCTTTTCTACTTCACTTTTATTTGAAATCTCTCTTTCTCATTTTCTATTATTACTTTCAATTACCTAACTCAGACTCTTTTACTTGCTTTTCTACTTCACTTTTATTTGAAATCTTATCTTTCTCATTTTCTATTATTACTTTCAATTACCTAACTCAGACTCTTTTACTTACTTTTCTACTTCACTTTTATTTGAAATCTCTCTTTCTCATTTTCTATTATTACTTTCAATTACCTAACTCAGACTCTTTTACTTGCTTTTCTACTTCACTTTTATTTGAAATCTCTCTTTCTCATTTTCTATTATTACTTTCAATTACCTAACTCAGACTCTTTTACTTGCTTTTCTACTTCACTTTTATTTGAAATCTCTCTTTCTCATTTTCTATTATTACTTTCAATTACCTAACTCAGACTCTTTTACTTGCTTTTCTACTTCACTTTTATTTGAAATCTCTCTTTCTCATTTTCTATTATTACTTTCAATTACCTAACTCAGACTCTTTTACTTGCTTTTCTACTTCACTTTTATTTGAAATCTCTCTTTCTCATTTTCTATTATTACTTTCAATTACCTAACTCAGACTCTTTTACTTGCTTTTCTACTTCACTTTTATTTGAAATCTTATCTCTCTCATTTTCTATTATTACTTTCAATTACCTAACTCAGACTCTTTTACTTGCTTTTCTACTTCACTTTTATTTGAAATCTCTCTTTCTCATTTTCTATTATTACTTTCAATTACCTAACTCAGACTCTTTTACTTGCTTTTCTACTTCACTTTTATTTGAAATCTCTCTTTCTCATTTTCTATTATTACTTTCAATTACCTAACTCAGACTCTTTTACTTGCTTTTCTACTTCACTTTTATTTGAAATCTTATCTTTCTCATTTTCTATTATTACTTTCAATTACCTAACTCAGACTCTTTTACTTGCTTTTCTACTTCACTTTTATTTGAAATCTCTCTTTCTCATTTTCTATTATTACTTTCAATTACCTAACTCAGACTCTTTTACTTGCTTTTCTACTTCACTTTTATTTGAAATCTCTCTTTCTCATTTTCTATTATTACTTTCAATTACCTAACTCAGACTCTTTTACTTGCTTTTCTACTTCACTTTTATTTGAAATCTCCTTTTCTCATTTTCTATTATTACTTTCAATTACCTAACTCAGACTCTTTTACTTGCTTTTCTACTTCACTTTTATTTGAAATCTCTCTTTCTCATTTTCTATTATTACTTTCAATTACCTAACTCAGACTCTTTTACTTGCTTTTCTACTTCACTTTTATTTGAAATCTCTCTTTCTCATTTTCTATTATTACTTTCAATTACCTAACTCAGACTCTTTTACTTGCTTTTCTACTTCACTTTTATTTGAAATCTCTCTTTCTCATTTTCTATTATTACTTTCAATTACCTAACTCAGACTCTTTTACTTGCTTTTCTACTTCACTTTTATTTGAAATCTTATCTTTCTCATTTTCTATTATTACTTTCAATTACCTAACTCAGACTCTTTTACTTGCTTTTCTACTTCACTTTTATTTGAAATCTTATCTTTCTCATTTTCTATTATTACTTTCAATTACCTAACTCAGACTCTTTTACTTGCTTTTCTACTTCACTTTTATTTGAAATCTCTCTTTCTCATTTTCTATTATTACTTTCAATTACCTAACTCAGACTCTTTTACTTGCTTTTCTACTTCACTTTTATTTGAAATCTCTCTTTCTCATTTTCTATTATTACTTTCAATTACCTAACTCAGACTCTTTTACTTGCTTTTCTACTTCACTTTTATTTGAAATCTTATCTTTCTCATTTTCTATTATTACTTTCAATTACCTAACTCAGACTCTTTTACTTGCTTTTCTACTTCACTTTTATTTGAAATCTTATCTCTCATTTTCTATTATTACTTTCAATTACCTAACTCAGACTCTTTTACTTGCTTTTCTACTTCACTTTTATTTGAAATCTCCTTTTCTCATTTTCTATTATTACTTTCAATTACCTAACTCAGACTCTTTTACTTGCTTTTCTACTTCACTTTTATTTGAAATCTCTCTTTCTCATTTTCTATTATTACTTTCAATTACCTAACTCAGACTCTTTTACTTGCTTTTCTACTTCACTTTTATTTGAAATCTCTCTTTCTCATTTTCTATTATTACTTTCAATTACCTAACTCAGACTCTTTTACTTGCTTTTCTACTTCACTTTTATTTGAAATCTCTCTTTCTCATTTTCTATTATTACTTTCAATTACCTAACTCAGACTCTTTTACTTGCTTTTCTACTTCACTTTTATTTGAAATCTCTCTTTCTCATTTTCTATTATTACTTTCAATTACCTAACTCAGACTCTTTTACTTGCTTTTCTACTTCACTTTTATTTGAAATCTCTCTTTCTCATTTTCTATTATTACTTTCAATTACCTAACTCAGACTCTTTTACTTGCTTTTCTACTTCACTTTTATTTGAAATCTCTCTTTCTCATTTTCTATTATTACTTTCAATTACCTAACTCAGACTCTTTTACTTGCTTTTCTACTTCACTTTTATTTGAAATCTCTCTTTCTCATTTTCTATTATTACTTTCAATTACCTAACTCAGACTCTTTTACTTGCTTTTCTACTTCACTTTTATTTGAAATCTCTCTTTCTCATTTTCTATTATTACTTTCAATTACCTAACTCAGACTCTTTTACTTGCTTTTCTACTTCACTTTTATTTGAAATCTCTCTTTCTCATTTTCTATTATTACTTTCAATTACCTAACTCAGACTCTTTTACTTGCTTTTCTACTTCACTTTTATTTGAAATCTTATCTTTCTCATTTTCTATTATTACTTTCAATTACCTAACTCAGACTCTTTTACTTGCTTTTCTACTTCACTTTTATTTGAAATCTCTCTTTCTCATTTTCTATTATTACTTTCAATTACCTAACTCAGACTCTTTTACTTGCTTTTCTACTTCACTTTTATTTGAAATCTCTCTTTCTCATTTTCTATTATTACTTTCAATTACCTAACTCAGACTCTTTTACTTGCTTTTCTACTTCACTTTTATTTGAAATCTCTCTTTCTCATTTTCTATTATTACTTTCAATTACCTAACTCAGACTCTTTTACTTGCTTTTCTACTTCACTTTTATTTGAAATCTCTCTTTCTCATTTTCTATTATTACTTTCAATTACCTAACTCAGACTCTTTTACTTGCTTTTCTACTTCACTTTTATTTGAAATCTCTCTTTCTCATTTTCTATTATTACTTTCAATTACCTAACTCAGACTCTTTTACTTGCTTTTCTACTTCACTTTTATTTGAAATCTCTCTTTCTCATTTTCTATTATTACTTTCAATTACCTAACTCAGACTCTTTTACTTGCTTTTCTACTTCACTTTTATTTGAAATCTCTCTTTCTCATTTTCTATTATTACTTTCAATTACCTAACTCAGACTCTTTTACTTGCTTTTCTACTTCACTTTTATTTGAAATCTTATCTTTCTCATTTTCTATTATTACTTTCAATTACCTAACTCAGACTCTTTTACTTGCTTTTCTACTTCACTTTTATTTGAAATCTCTCTTTCTCATTTTCTATTATTACTTTCAATTACCTAACTCAGACTCTTTTACTTGCTTTTCTACTTCACTTTTATTTGAAATCTCTCTTTCTCATTTTCTATTATTACTTTCAATTACCTAACTCAGACTCTTTTACTTGCTTTTCTACTTCACTTTTATTTGAAATCTCTCTTTCTCATTTTCTATTATTACTTTCAATTACCTAACTCAGACTCTTTTACTTGCTTTTCTACTTCACTTTTATTTGAAATCTCTCTTTCTCATTTTCTATTATTACTTTCAATTACCTAACTCAGACTCTTTTACTTGCTTTTCTACTTCACTTTTATTTGAAATCTCTCTTTCTCATTTTCTATTATTACTTTCAATTACCTAACTCAGACTCTTTTACTTGCTTTTCTACTTCACTTTTATTTGAAATCTCTCTTTCTCATTTTCTATTATTACTTTCAATTACCTAACTCAGACTCTTTTACTTGCTTTTCTACTTCACTTTTATTTGAAATCTCTCTTTCTCATTTTCTATTATTACTTTCAATTACCTAACTCAGACTCTTTTACTTGCTTTTCTACTTCACTTTTATTTGAAATCTCTCTTTCTCATTTTCTATTATTACTTTCAATTACCTAACTCAGACTCTTTTACTTGCTTTTCTACTTCACTTTTATTTGAAATCTCTCTTTCTCATTTTCTATTATTACTTTCAATTACCTAACTCAGACTCTTTTACTTGCTTTTCTACTTCACTTTTATTTGAAATCTCTCTTTCTCATTTTCTATTATTACTTTCAATTACCTAACTCAGACTCTTTTACTTGCTTTTCTACTTCACTTTTATTTGAAATCTTATCTTTCTCATTTTCTATTATTACTTTCAATTACCTAACTCAGACTCTTTTACTTGCTTTTCTACTTCACTTTTATTTGAAATCTCTCTTTCTCATTTTCTATTATTACTTTCAATTACCTAACTCAGACTCTTTTACTTGCTTTTCTACTTCACTTTTATTTGAAATCTCTCTTTCTCATTTTCTATTATTACTTTCAATTACCTAACTCAGACTCTTTTACTTGCTTTTCTACTTCACTTTTATTTGAAATCTTATCTTTCTCATTTTCTATTATTACTTTCAATTACCTAACTCAGACTCTTTTACTTGCTTTTCTACTTCACTTTTATTTGAAATCTTATCTCTCATTTTCTATTATTACTTTCAATTACCTAACTCAGACTCTTTTACTTGCTTTTCTACTTCACTTTTATTTGAAATCTCCTTTTCTCATTTTCTATTATTACTTTCAATTACCTAACTCAGACTCTTTTACTTGCTTTTCTACTTCACTTTTATTTGAAATCTCTCTTTCTCATTTTCTATTATTACTTTCAATTACCTAACTCAGACTCTTTTACTTGCTTTTCTACTTCACTTTTATTTGAAATCTCTCTTTCTCATTTTCTATTATTACTTTCAATTACCTAACTCAGACTCTTTTACTTGCTTTTCTACTTCACTTTTATTTGAAATCTCTCTTTCTCATTTTCTATTATTACTTTCAATTACCTAACTCAGACTCTTTTACTTGCTTTTCTACTTCACTTTTATTTGAAATCTCTCTTTCTCATTTTCTATTATTACTTTCAATTACCTAACTCAGACTCTTTTACTTGCTTTTCTACTTCACTTTTATTTGAAATCTCTCTTTCTCATTTTCTATTATTACTTTCAATTACCTAACTCAGACTCTTTTACTTGCTTTTCTACTTCACTTTTATTTGAAATCTCTCTTTCTCATTTTCTATTATTACTTTCAATTACCTAACTCAGACTCTTTTACTTGCTTTTCTACTTCCCTTTTATTTGAAATCTCTCTTTCTCATTTTCTATTATTACTTTCAATTACCTAACTCAGACTCTTTTACTTGCTTTTCTACTTCACTTTTATTTGAAATCTCTCTTTCTCATTTTCTATTATTACTTTCAATTACCTAACTCAGACTCTTTTACTTGCTTTTCTACTTCACTTTTATTTGAAATCTTATCTCTCATTTTCTATTATTACTTTCAATTACCTAACTCAGACTCTTTTACTTGCTTTTCTACTTCACTTTTATTTGAAATCTCTCTTTCTCATTTTCTATTATTACTTTCAATTACCTAACTCAGACTCTTTTACTTACTTTTCTACTTCACTTTTATTTGAAATCTCTCTTTCTCATTTTCTATTATTACTTTCAATTACCTAACTCAGACTCTTTTACTTACTTTTCTACTTCACTTTTATTCGAAATCTCTCTTTCTCATTTTCTATTATTACTTTCAATTACCTAACTCAGACTCTTTTACTTGCTTTTCTACTTCACTTTTATTTGAAATCTCTCTTTCTCATTTTCTATTATTACTTTCAATTTCCTAACTCAGACTCTTTTACTTGCTTTTCTACTTCACTTTTATTTGAAATCTCTCTTTCTCATTTTCTATTATTACTTTCAATTACCTAACTCAGACTCTTTTACTTACTTTTCTACTTCACTTTTATTTGAAATCTATCTTTCTCATTTTCTATTATTACTTTCAATTACCTAACTCAGACTCTTTTACTTGCTTTTCTACTTCACTTTTATTTGAAATCTCTCTTTCTCATTTTCTATTATTACTTTCAATTACCTAACTCAGACTCTTTTACTTGCTTTTCTACTTCACTTTTATTTGAAATCTCTCTTTCTCATTTTCTATTATTACTTTCAATTACCTAACTCAGACTCTTTTACTTGCTTTTCTACTTCACTTTTATTTGAAATCTCTCTTTCTCATTTTCTATTATTACTTTCAATTACCTAACTCAGACTCTTTTACTTGCTTTTCTACTTCACTTTTATTTGAAATCTCTCTTTCTCATTTTCTATTATTACTTTCAATTACCTAACTCAGACTCTTTTACTTGCTTTTCTACTTCACTTTTATTTGAAATCTCTCTTTCTCATTTTCTATTATTACTTTCAATTACCTAACTCAGACTCTTTTACTTGCTTTTCTACTTCCCTTTTATTTGAAATCTCTCTTTCTCATTTTCTATTATTACTTTCAATTACCTAACTCAGACTCTTTTACTTGCTTTTCTACTTCACTTTTATTTGAAATCTCTCTTTCTCATTTTCTATTATTACTTTCAATTACCTAACTCAGACTCTTTTACTTGCTTTTCTACTTCACTTTTATTTGAAATCTTATCTCTCATTTTCTATTATTACTTTCAATTACCTAACTCAGACTCTTTTACTTGCTTTTCTACTTCACTTTTATTTGAAATCTCTCTTTCTCATTTTCTATTATTACTTTCAATTACCTAACTCAGACTCTTTTACTTGCTTTTCTACTTCACTTTTATTTGAAATCTCTCTTTCTCATTTTCTATTATTACTTTCAATTACCTAACTCAGACTCTTTTACTTGCTTTTCTACTTCACTTTTATTTGAAATCTCTCTTTCTCATTTTCTATTATTACTTTCAATTACCTAACTCAGACTCTTTTACTTGCTTTTCTACTTCACTTTTATTTGAAATCTCTCTTTCTCATTTTCTATTATTACTTTCAATTACCTAACTCAGACTCTTTTACTTGCTTTTCTACTTCACTTTTATTTGAAATCTCTCTTTCTCATTTTCTATTATTACTTTCAATTACCTAACTCAGACTCTTTTACTTGCTTTTCTACTTCACTTTTATTTGAAATCTCTCTTTCTCATTTTCTATTATTACTTTCAATTACCTAACTCAGACTCTTTTACTTGCTTTTCTACTTCACTTTTATTTGAAATCTCTCTTTCTCATTTTCTATTATTACTTTCAATTACCTAACTCAGACTCTTTTACTTGCTTTTCTACTTCACTTTTATTTGAAATCTCTCTTTCTCATTTTCTATTATTACTTTCAATTACCTAACTCAGACTCTTTTACTTGCTTTTCTACTTCACTTTTATTTGAAATCTCTCTTTCTCATTTTCTATTATTACTTTCAATTACCTAACTCAGACTCTTTTACTTGCTTTTCTACTTCACTTTTATTTGAAATCTTATCTCTCATTTTCTATTATTACTTTCAATTACCTAACTCAGACTCTTTTACTTGCTTTTCTACTTCACTTTTATTTGAAATCTCTCTTTCTCATTTTCTATTATTACTTTCAATTACCTAACTCAGACTCTTTTACTTGCTTTTCTACTTCACTTTTATTTGAAATCTCTCTTTCTCATTTTCTATTATTACTTTCAATTACCTAACTCAGACTCTTTTACTTGCTTTTCTACTTCACTTTTATTTGAAATCTCTCTTTCTCATTTTCTATTATTACTTTCAATTACCTAACTCAGACTCTTTTACTTGCTTTTCTACTTCACTTTTATTTGAAATCTCTCTTTCTCATTTTCTATTATTACTTTCAATTACCTAACTCAGACTCTTTTACTTGCTTTTCTACTTCACTTTTATTTGAAATCTTATCTCTCATTTTCTATTATTACTTTCAATTACCTAACTCAGACTCTTTTACTTGCTTTTCTACTTCACTTTTATTTGAAATCTTATCTCTCATTTTCTATTATTACTTTCAATTACCTAACTCAGACTCTTTTACTTGCTTTTCTACTTCACTTTTATTTGAAATCTCTCTTTCTCATTTTCTATTATTACTTTCAATTACCTAACTCAGACTCTTTTACTTGCTTTTCTACTTCACTTTTATTTGAAATCTCTCTTTCTCATTTTCTATTATTACTTTCAATTACCTAACTCAGACTCTTTTACTTGCTTTTCTACTTCACTTTTATTTGAAATCTTATCTCTCTCATTTTCTATTATTACTTTCAATTACCTAACTCAGACTCTTTTACTTGCTTTTCTACTTCACTTTTATTTGAAATCTCTCTTTCTCATTTTCTATTATTACTTTCAATTACCTAACTCAGACTCTTTTACTTGCTTTTCTACTTCACTTTTATTTGAAATCTCTCTTTCTCATTTTCTATTATTACTTTCAATTACCTAACTCAGACTCTTTTACTTGCTTTTCTACTTCACTTTTATTTGAAATCTTATCTTTCTCATTTTCTATTATTACTTTCAATTACCTAACTCAGACTCTTTTACTTGCTTTTCTACTTCACTTTTATTTGAAATCTTATCTCTCATTTTCTATTATTACTTTCAATTACCTAACTCAGACTCTTTTACTTGCTTTTCTACTTCACTTTTATTTGAAATCTCTCTTTCTCATTTTCTATTATTACTTTCAATTACCTAACTCAGACTCTTTTACTTGCTTTTCTACTTCACTTTTATTTGAAATCTCTCTTTCTCATTTTCTATTATTACTTTCAATTACCTAACTCAGACTCTTTTACTTGCTTTTCTACTTCACTTTTATTTGAAATCTCTCTTTCTCATTTTCTATTATTACTTTCAATTACCTAACTCAGACTCTTTTACTTGCTTTTCTACTTCACTTTTATTTGAAATCTTATCTCTCATTTTCTATTATTACTTTCAATTACCTAACTCAGACTCTTTTACTTGCTTTTCTACTTCACTTTTATTTGAAATCTCCTTTTCTCATTTTCTATTATTACTTTCAATTACCTAACTCAGACTCTTTTACTTGCTTTTCTACTTCACTTTTATTTGAAATCTCTCTTTCTCATTTTCTATTATTACTTTCAATTACCTAACTCAGACTCTTTTACTTGCTTTTCTACTTCACTTTTATTTGAAATCTCTCTTTCTCATTTTCTATTATTACTTTCAATTACCTAACTCAGACTCTTTTACTTGCTTTTCTACTTCACTTTTATTTGAAATCTCTCTTTCTCATTTTCTATTATTACTTTCAATTACCTAACTCAGACTCTTTTACTTGCTTTTCTACTTCACTTTTATTTGAAATCTTATCTCTCTTTCTCATTTTCTATTATTACTTTCAATTACCTAACTCAGACTCTTTTACTTGCTTTTCTACTTCACTTTTATTTGAAATCTCTCTTTCTCATTTTCTATTATTACTTTCAATTACCTAACTCAGACTCTTTTACTTGCTTTTCTACTTCACTTTTATTTGAAATCTCTCTTTCTCATTTTCTATTATTACTTTCAATTACCTAACTCAGACTCTTTTACTTGCTTTTCTACTTCACTTTTATTTGAAATCTCTCTTTCTCATTTTCTATTATTACTTTCAATTACCTAACTCAGACTCTTTTACTTGCTTTTCTACTTCCCTTTTATTTGAAATCTTATCTCTCATTTTCTATTATTACTTTCAATTACCTAACTCAGACTCTTTTACTTGCTTTTCTACTTCACTTTTATTTGAAATCTCTCTTTCTCATTTTCTATTATTACTTTCAATTACCTAACTCAGACTCTTTTACTTGCTTTTCTACTTCACTTTTATTTGAAATCTCTCTTTCTCATTTTCTATTATTACTTTCAATTACCTAACTCAGACTCTTTTACTTGCTTTTCTACTTCACTTTTATTTGAAATCTCTCTTTCTCATTTTCTATTATTACTTTCAATTACCTAACTCAGACTCTTTTACTTGCTTTTCTACTTCACTTTTATTTGAAATCTCTCTTTCTCATTTTCTATTATTACTTTCAATTACCTAACTCAGACTCTTTTACTTGCTTTTCTACTTCACTTTTATTTGAAATCTCTCTTTCTCATTTTCTATTATTACTTTCAATTACCTAACTCAGACTCTTTTACTTGCTTTTCTACTTCACTTTTATTTGAAATCTCTCTTTCTCATTTTCTATTATTACTTTCAATTACCTAACTCAGACTCTTTTACTTGCTTTTCTACTTCACTTTTATTTGAAATCTCTCTTTCTCATTTTCTATTATTACTTTCAATTACCTAACTCAGACTCTTTTACTTGCTTTTCTACTTCACTTTTATTTTCGACTCTTTTACTTGCT
>CAMPDV010004132.1:0-34689 GCA_946699065.1 Loxodes magnus | reverse complement strand
AGAAGTAATAAGTATTTAGAAAAGTGAAGACGTAAAGTAAGAAAGGAAGTTAGAGCTTAGTTTAAAGGAGTATGATTTGAGAAGTAATAAGTATTTAGAAAAGTGAAGAAGTAAAGTAAGAAAAGAAGATAGAGTTTCAACTAAAAGGAGTATGCTTTGAGAAGTAATAAGTATTTATAAAAGTGAATAAGTAAAATAAGAAAAGAAGGTAGAGTTTCAGTTTAAAGGAGTATGCTTTGAGAAGTAATAAGTATTAGAAAAGTGAAGAATTAAAGTAGGAAAAGTAAGAAAAGAAGAGTAATTTCAGTTTTTAAGTTTTTCTTAAAGCTTTGATAAGATTATATTTATAAAGAGTAAGTAGTAATGTTTTAAAAGTCAAGAAGTAAAGTAATAAAAGAAGGTAGAGTTTCAGTTTGAAGGAGTATGATTTGAGAAGTAATAAGTATTTAGAAAAGTGAAGAAGTAAAGTAAGAAAAGAAGATAGAGTTTCAACTAAAAGGAGTATGCTTTGAGAAGTAATAAGTATTTAGAAAAGTGAAGAAGTAAAGTAAGAAAAGAAGATAGAGTTTCAACTAAAAGGAGTAAGCTTTGAGAAGTAATAAGTATTTAGAAAAGTGAAGAAGTAAAGTAAGAAAAGAAGTTAGAGTTTCAGTTTAAAGGAGTATGCTTTGAGAAGTAATAAGTATTTAGAAAAGTGAAGAAGTAAAGTAAGAAAAGAAGTTAGAGCTTAGTTTAAAGGAGTATGCTTTGAGAAATAATATGTATTTAGAAAAGTGAAGAAGTAAAGTAAGAAAAGAAGGTAGAGTTTCAGTTTAAAGGAGTATGCTTTGAGAAGTAATAAGTATTTAGAAAAGTGAAGAAGTAAAGTAAGAAAAGAAGGTAGAGTTTCAGTTTAAAGGAGTATGCTTTGAGAAGTAATAAGTATTTAGAAAAGTGAATAAGTAAAGTAAGAAAAGAAGGTAGAGTTTCAGTTTAAAGGAGTATGCTTTGAGAAGTAATAAGTATTTAGAAAAGTGAAGAAGTAAAGTAAGAAAAGAAGGTAGAGTTTCAGTTTAAAGGAGTATGCTTTGAGAAGTAATAAGTATTTAGAAAAGTGAAGAAGTAAAGTAAGAAAAGAAGATAGAGTTTCAACTAAAAGGAGTATGCTTTGAGAAATAATATGTATTTAGAAAAGTGAAGAAGTAAAGTAAGAAAAGAAGGTAGAGTTTCAGTTTAAAGGAGTATGCTTTGAGAAGTAATAAGTATTTAGAAAAGTGAAGAAGTAAAGTAAGAAAAGAAGTTAGAGCTTAGTTTAAAGGAGTATGCTTTGAGAAGTAATAAGTATTTAGAAAAGTGAAGAAGTAAAGTAAGAAAAGAAGATAGAGTTTCAACTTTAAAGGAGTATGCTTTGAGAAGTAATATGTATTTAGAAAAGTGAAGAAGTAAAAAGAAGATAAGAAAAGAAGGTAGAGTTTCAGTTTAAAGGAGTATGCTTTGAGAAGTAATAAGTATTTAAAAAAGTGAATACGTAAAGTAAGAAAGGAAGTTAGAGCTTAGTTTAAAGGAGTATTCTTTGAGAAGTAATAAGTATTTAGAAAAGTGAAGAAGTAAAGTAAGAAAAGAAGATAGAGTTTCAACTAAAAGGAGTATGCTTTGAGAAATAATATGTATTTAGAAAAGTGAAGAAGTAAAGTAAGAAAAGAAGGTAGAGTTTCAGTTTAAAGGAGTATGCTTTGAGAAGTAATAAGTATTTAGAAAAGTGAATACGTAAAGTAAGAAAGGAAGTTAGAGCTTAGTTTAAAGGAGTATTCTTTGAGAAGTAATAAGTATTTAGAAAAGTGAAGAAGTAAAGTAAGAAAAAGAAGGTAGGATTCAGTTTAAAGGAGTATGATTTGAGAAGTAATAAGTATTTAGAAAAGTGAAGAAGTAAAGTAAGAAAAAGAAGGTAGGATTCAGTTTAAAGGAGTATGATTTGAGAAGTAATAAGTATTTAGAAAAGGAAGAAGTAAAGTAAGAAAAGAAGGTAGAGTTTCAGTTTAAAGGAGTATGCTTTGAGAAGTAATAAGTATTTAGAAAAGTGAAGAAGTAAAGTAAGAAAATTAAGAAAAGAAGAGTAATTTCAGTTTTTAAGTTTTTCTTAAAGCTTTGATAAGATTGTATTTAAAAGAGAAAGTAGTTGTTTTAAAAGTCAAGAAGTAAAGTAAGAAAAGAAGGTAGAGTTTCAGTTAAAAGGAGTATGATTTGAGAAGTAATAAGTATTTAGAAAAGTGAAGAAGTAAAGTAAGAAAAGAAGGTAGAGCTTAGTTTAAAGGAGAATGATTTGAGAAGTAATAAGTATAAAGAAAAGTGAAGAAGTAAAGTAAGAAAAGAAGGTAGAGTTTCAGTTTAAAGGAGTATGATTTGAGAAGTAATAAGTATTTAAAAAAGTGAATACGTAAAGTAAGAAAAGAAGGTAGAGTTTCAGTTTAAAGGAGTATGATTTGAGAAGTAATAAGTATTTAGAAAAGTGAAGAAGTAAAGTAAGAAAAGTAAGAAAAGAAGAGGATTTCAGTTTTTAAGTTTTTTTAAAGCTTTGATAAGATTGTATTTAAAAGAGAAAGTAGTTGTTTTAAAAGTCAAGAAGTAAAGTAAGAAAAGAAGATAGAGTATCAACTAAAAGGAGTATGCTTTGAGAAGTAATAAGTATTTTAAAAAAGTGAAGAAGTAAAGTAAGAAAAGAAAGTAGAGTTTCAGTTTAAAGGAGTATGCTTTGAGAAGTAATAAGTATTTATAAAAGTGAAGAAGTAAAGTAAGAAAAGAAGATAGAGTTTCAATTAAAGGAGTATGATTTGAGAAGTAATATGTATTTGAAAAGTGAAGAAGTAAAGTAAGAAAAGAAGTTAGAGCTTAGTTTAAAGGAGTATGCTTTGAGAAGTAATAAGTATTTAGAAAAGTGAAGAAGTAAAGTAAGAAAAGAAGGTAGAGTTTCAGTTTAAAGGAGTATGCTTTGAGAAGTAATAAGTATTTAGAAAAGTGAAGAAGTAAAGTAAGAAAAGAAGATAGAGTTTCAGTTTAAAGGAGTATGATTTGAGAAGTAATAAGTTTTAGAAAAGTGAAGAAGTAAAGTAAGAAAGGAAGGTAGAGTTTCAGATTAAAGGAGTATGATTTGAGAAGTAATAAGTATTTAGAAAAGTGAAGAAGTAAAGTAAGAAAAGAAGGTAGAGTTTCAACTAAAAGGAGTATGCTTTGAGAAATAATAAGTATTTATAAAAGTGAAGAAGTAAATTAAGAAAAGAAGGTAGAGTTTCAGTTTAAAGGAGTATGATTTGAGAAGTAATAAGTTTTAGAAAAGTGAAGAAGTAAAGTAAGAAAGGAAGGTAGAGTTTCAGATTAAAGGAGTATGATTTGAGAAGTAATAAGTATTTAGAAAAGTGAAGAAGTAAAGTAAGAAAAGAAGGTAGAGTTTCAGTTTAAAGGAGTATGATTAGAGAAGTAATAAGTATTTAGCAAAGTGAAGAAGTAAAGTAAGAAAAGAAGATAGAGTTTCAACTAAAAGGAGTATGCTTTTAGAAATAATAAGTATTTAGAAAAGTGAAGAAGTAAAGTAAGAAAGGAAGGTAGAGTTTCAGATTAAAGGAGTATGATTTGAGAAGTAATAAGTATTTAGAAAAGTGAAGAAGTAAAGTAAGAAAAGAAGGTAGAGTTTCAACTAAAAGGAGTATGCTTTGAGAAATAATAAGTATTTATAAAAGTGAAGAAGTAAAGTAAGAAAAGAAGATAGAGTTTCAGTTAAAGGAGTATGATTTGAGAAGTAATAAGTATTTATAAAAGTGAAGAAGTAAAGTAAGAAAAGAAGATAGAGTTTCAGATTAAAGGAGTATGATTTGAGAAGTAATAAGTATTTAGAAAAGTGAAGAAGTAAAGTAAGAAAAGAAGGTAGAGTTTCAGTTTAAAGGAGTATGATTAGAGAAGTAATAAGTATTTAGCAAAGTGAAGAAGTAAAGTAAGAAAAGAAGATAGAGTTTCAACTAAAAGGAGTATGCTTTTAGAAATAATAAGTTTTAGAAAAGTGAAGAAGTAAAGTAAGAAAAGAAGATAGAATTTCAGTTTTAAGGAGTATGATTTGAGAAGTAATAAGTATTTAGAAAAGTGAAGAAGTAAAGTAAGAAAAGAAGATAGAGTTTCAGTTTAAAGGAGTATGATTAGAGAAGTAATAAGTATTTAGCAAAGTGAAGAAGTAAAGTAAGAAAAGAAGATAGAGTTTCAACTAAAAGGAGTATGCTTTTAGAAATAATAAGTTTTAGAAAAGTGAAGAAGTAAAGTAAGAAAAGAAGATAGAGTTTCAGTTTAAAGGAGTATGATTTGAGAAGTAATAAGTATTTAGAAAAGTGAAGAAGTAAAGTAAGAAAAGAAGATAGAGTATCAGATTAAAGGAGTATGATTTGAGAAGTAATAAGTATTTAGAAAAGTGAATACGTAAAGTAAGAAAAGAAGGTAGAGTTTCAGTTTAAAGGAGTATGATTAGAGAAGTAATAAGTATTTAGCAAAGTGAAGAAGTAAATTAGGAAAAGAAGATAGAGTTTCAACTAAAAGGAGTATGCTTTGAGAAGTAATAAGTATTTAGAAAAGTGAAGAAGTAAAGTAAGAAAAGAAGATATAGTTTCAGTTTAAAAGAGTATGCTTTGAGAAGTAATAAGTATTTAGAAAAGTGAAGAAGTAAAGTAAGAAAAAAAGATAGAGTTTCAACTAAAAGGAGTATGATTTGAGAAGTAATAAGTATTTAGAAAAGTGAAGAAGTAAAGTAAGAAAAGAAGATAGAGTTTCAACTATAAGGAGTATGCTTTGAGAAATAATAAGTATTTAGAAAAGTGAAGAAGTAAAGTAAGAAAAGAAGGTAGGATTCAGTTTAAAGGAGTATGATTTGAGAAATATTAAGTATTTAGCAAAGTGAAGAAGTAAATTAGGAAAAGAAGATAGAGTTTCAGTTTAAAGGAGTATGATTTGAGAAATAATATGTATCTTGAAAAGTGAAGAAGTAAAGTAAGAAAAGAAGGTAGAGTTTCAGTTTAAAGGAGTATGATTTGAGAAGTAATAAGTATTTAGAAAAGTGAAGAAGTAAAGTAAGAAAAGAAGGTAGGATTCAGTTTAAAGGAGTATGATTTGAGAAGTAATAAGTATTTAGAAAAGGAAGAAGTAAAGTAAGAAAAGAAGGTACAGTTTCAGTTTAAAGGAGTATGCTTTGAGAAGTAATAAGTATTTAAAAAAGTGAATACGTAAAGTAAGAAAGGAAGTTAGAGCTTAGTTTAAAGGAGTATTCTTTGAGAAGTAATAAGTATTTAGAAAAGTGAAGAAGTAAAGTAAGAAAAGAAGATAGAGTTTCAACTAAAGGGAGTATGCTTTGAGAAATAATATGTATTTAGAAAAGTGAAGAAGTAAAGTAAGAAAAGAAGGTAGAGTTTCAGTTTAAAGGAGTATGATTTGAGAAATAATAAGTATTTAGAAAAGTGAAGAAGTAAAGTAAGAAAAGAAGGTAGAGTTTCAGTTTAAAGGAGTATGATTTGAGAAGTAATAAGTATTTAAAAAAGTGAATACGTAAAGTAAGAAAAGAAGGTAGAGTTTCAGTTTAAAGGAGTATTCTTTGAGAAGTAATAAGTATTTAGAAAAGTGAAGAAGTAAAGTAAGAAAGAAGGTAGAGTTTCAGTTTAAAGGAGTATGATTTGAGAAGTAATAAGTATTTAGAAAAGTGAAGAAGTAAAGTAAGAAAAGAAGATAGAGTTTCAACTAAAAGGAGTATGCTTTGAGAAGTAATAAGTATTTAAAAAAGTGAATACGTAAAGTAAGAAAAGAAGGTAGAGTTTCAGTTTAAAGGAGTATGATTTGAGAAGTAATAAGTATTTAGAAAAGTGAATAAGTAAAGTAAGAAAAGAAGATAGAGCTTAGTTTAAAGGAGTATGATTTGAGAAGTAATAAGTATTTAGAAAAGTGAAGAAGTAAAGTAAGAAAAGAAGATAGAGTTTCAGTTTAAAGGAGTATGCTTTGAGAAGTAATAAGTATTTAAAAAAGTGAATACGTAAAGTATGAAAAGAAGGTAGAGTTTCAGTTAAAAGGAGTATGATTTGAGAAGTAATAAGTATTTAGAAAAGTGAAGAAGTAAAGTA
Organism: Loxodes magnus; assembly: GCA_946699065.1. Lineage (NCBI taxonomy): Eukaryota > Ciliophora > Karyorelictea > Loxodida > Loxodidae > Loxodes > Loxodes magnus. The sequence goes on along the minus strand of CAMPDV010004132.1, from coordinate 28,573 downwards.
GGAAAAAAAGGTAGAGTTTCAGTTTAAAGGAGTATGATTTGAGAAGTAATAAGTATTTAGAAAAGTAAAGAAGTAAAGTAAGAAAAGAAGGTAGAGTTTCAGTTTAAAGGAGTATGATTTGAGAAGTAATAAGTTTTAGAAAAGTGAAGAAGTAAAGTAAGAAAGGAAGGTAGAGTTTCAGTTTAAAGGAGTATGATTTGAGAAGTAATAAGTATTTAGAAAAGTGAAGAAGTAAAGTAAGAAAAGAAGATAGAATTTCAGTTTTATTGAGTATGCTTTGAGAAGTAATAAGTATTTAGAAAAGTGAAGAAGTAAAGTAAGAAAAGAAGAAAGAATTTCAGTTTTATTGAGTATGCTTTGAGAAGTAATAAGTATTTAGAAAAGTGAAGAAGTAAAGTAAGAAAAGAAGATAGAATTTCAGTTTTATTGAGTATGCTTTGAGAAGTAATAAGTATTTAGAAAAGTGAAGAAGTAAAGTAAGAAAAGAAGATAGAATTTCAGTTTTATTGAGTATGCTTTGAGAAGTAATAAGTATTTAGAAAAGTGAAGAAGTAAAGTAAGAAAAGAAGAAAGAATTTCAGTTTTATTGAGTATGCTTTGAGAAGTAATAAGTATTTAGAAAAGTGAAGAAGTAAAGTAAGGAAAGAAGAAAGAATTTCAGTTTTATTGAGTATGCTTTGAGAAGTAATAAGTATTTAGAAAAGTGAAGAAGTAAAGTAAGAAAAGAAGATAGAATTTCAGTTTAAAGGAGTATGCTTTGAGAAGTAATAAGTATTTAGAAGGTAAATAAGTAAAGTAAGAAAAAAAGATAGAGTTTCAACTAAAAGGAGTATGCTTTGAGAAGTAATAAGTATTTAGAAAAGTAAAGAAGTAAAGTAAGAAAAGAAGATAGAGTTTCAACTAAAAGGAGTATGCTTTGAGAAGTAATATGTATCTTGAAAAGTGAAGAAGTAAAGTAAGAAAAGAAGGTAGAGTTTCAGTTTAAAGGAGTATGATTTGAGAAGTAATAAGTATTTAGAAAAGTGAAGAAGTAAAGTAAGAAAAGAAGGTAGAGTTTCAGTTTAAAGGAGTATGCTTTGAGAAGTAATAAGTATTAGAAAAGTGAAGAAGTAAAGTAAGAAAAGAAGGTAGAGTTTCAGTTTAAAGGAGTATGCTTTGAGAAGTAATAAGTATTTAAAAAAGTGAAGAAGTAAAGTAAGAAAAGAAGGTAGAGTTTCAGTTTAAAGGAGTATGATTTGAGAAGTAATAAGTATTTAGAAAAGTGAAGAAGTAAAGTAAGAAAAGAAGGTAGGATTCAGTTTAAAGGAGTATGATTTGAGAAGTAATATGTTTCTTGAAAAGTGAAGAAGTAAAGTAAGAAAAGAAGGTAGAGTTTCAGTTTAAAGGAGTATGATTTGAGAAGTAATAAGTATTTAGAAAAGTGAAGAAGTAAAGTAAGAAAAGAAGATAGAGTTTCAGTTTAAAGGAGTATGCTTTGAGAAGTAATAAGTATTTAAAAAAGTGAATACGTAAAGTAAGAAAAGAAGGTAGAGTTTCAGTTTAAAGGAGTATTCTTTGAGAAGTAATAAGTATTTAGAAAAGTGAAGAAGTAAAGTAAGAAAAGAAGATAGAGTTTCAACTAAAAGGAGTATGCTTTGAGAAGTAATATGTATCTTGAAAAGTGAAGAAGTAAAGTAAGAAAAGAAGGTAGAGTTTCAGTTTAAAGGAGTATGATTTGAGAAGTAATAAGTATTTAGAAAAGTGAAGAAGTAAAGTAAGAAAAGAAGGTAGAGTTTCAGTTTAAAGGAGTATGCTTTGAGAAGTAATAAGTATTAGAAAAGTGAAGAAGTAAAGTAGGAAAAGTAAGAAAAGAAGAGTAATTTCAGTTTTTAAGTTTTTCTTAAAGCTTTGATAAGATTATATTTATAAAGAGTAAGTAGCTGTTTTTAAAGTCAAGAAGTAAAGTAATAAAAGAAGGTAGAGTTTCAGTTTGAAGGAGTATGATTTGAGAAGTAATAAGTATTTAGAAAAGTGAAGAAGTAAAGTAAGAAAAGAAGATAGAGTTTCAGTTTAAAGGAGTATGCTTTGAGAAATAATAAGTTTTAGAAAAGTGAAGAAGTAAAGTAAGAAAAGAAGATAGAGTTTCAACTAAAAGGAGTAAGCTTTGAGAAGTAATATGTATCTTGAAAAGTGAAGAAGTAAAGTAAGAAAAGAAGTTAGAGCTTAGTTTAAAGGAGTATGCTTTGAGAAGTAATAAGTATTTAGAAAAGTGAAGAAGTAAAGTAAGAAAAGAAGGTAGAGCTTAGTTTAAAGGAGAATGATTTGAGAAGTAATAAGTATAAAGAAAAGTGAAGAAGTAAAGTAAGAAAAGAAGATAGAGTTTCAACTAAAAGGAGTAAGCTTTGAGAAATAATAAGTATTTTGAAAGGTGAAGAAGTAAAGTAAGAAAAGAAGTTAGAGTTTCAGTTTAAAGGAGTATGATTTGAGAAGTAATAAGTATTTAGAAAAGTGAAGAAGTAAAGTAAGAAAAGTAAGAAAAGAAGAGGATTTCAGTTTTTAAGTTTTTTTAAAGCTTTGATAAGATTGTATTTAAAAGAGAAAGTAGTTGTTTTAAAAGTCAAGAAGTAAAGTAAGAAAAGAAGATAGAGTATCAACTAAAAGGAGTATGCTTTGAGAAGTAATAAGTATTTTAAAAAAGTGAATAAGTAAAGTAAGAAAAGAAGATAGAGTATCAACTAAAAGGAGTATGCTTTGAGAAGTAATAAGTATTTAGAAAAGTGAAGAAGTAAAGTAAGAAAAGAAGATAGAGTTTCAGTTAAAGGAGTATGATTTGAGAAGTAATAAGTATTTGAAAAGTGAAGAAGTAAAGTAAGAAAAGAAGTTAGAGCTTAGTTTAAAGGAGTAAGCTTTGAGAAATAATATGTATTTTAAAAAAGTGAAGAAGTAAAGTAAGAAAAGAAGGTAGAGTTTCAACTAAAAGGAGTATGCTTTGAGAAGTAATATGTATCTTGAAAAGTGAAGAAGTAAAGTAAGAAAAGAAGGTAGAGTTTCAGTTTAAAGGAGTATGATTTGAGAAGTAATAAGTTTTAGAAAAGTGAAGAAGTAAAGTAAGAAAGGAAGGTAGAGTTTCAGATTAAAGGAGTATGATTTGAGAAGTAATAAGTATTTTGAAAAGTGAATACGTAAAGTAAGAAAGGAAGTTAGATCTTAGTTTAAAGGAGTATTCTTTGAGAAGTAATAAGTATTTAGAAAAGTGAAGAAGTAAAGTAAGAAAAGAAGATAGAGTTTCAACTAAAAGGAGTATGCTTTGAGAAATAATAAGTATTTATAAAAGTGAAGAAGTAAAGTAAGAAAAGAAGATAGAGTTTCAGTTTTAAGGAGTAAGCTTTGAGAAGTAATATATATTTATAAATGTAAAGAAGTAAAGTAAGAAAAGAAGATAGAATTTCATTTTTAAAGAGTAAGCTTTGAGAAGTGATAAGTATTTTGAAAAGTGAAGAAGTAAAGTAAGAAAAGAAGATCTAATTTCAGTTTTAAAGAGTAAGCTTTGAGAAGTGATAAGTATTTTGAAAAGTGAAGAAGTAAAGTAAGAAAAGAAGATCTAATTTCAGTTTTAAGGAGTAAGCTTTGAGAAGTAAAAAGTATTTTAAAAAAGTGAAGAAGTAAAGTAAGAAAAGAAGGTAGAGTTTCAACTAAAAAGAGTATGCTTTGAGAAGTAATAAGTATTTATAAAAGTGAAGAAGTAAAGTAAGAAAAGAAGATAGAGTTTCAGTTAAAGGAGTATGATTTGAGAAGTAATAAGTATTTAGAAAAGTGAAGAAGTAAAGTAAGAAAAGAAGGTAGGATTCAGTTTAAAGGAGTATGATTTGAGAAGTAATAAGTATTTAGAAAAGTGAAGAAGTAAAGTAGGAAAAAAAGGTAGAGTTTCAGTTTAAAGGAGTATGATTTGAGAAGTAATAAGTTTTAGAAAAGTGAAGAAGTAAAGTAAGAAAAGAAGATAGAGTTTCAACTAAAAGGAGTATGCTTTGAGAAGTAATATGTATCTTGAAAAGTGAAGAAGTAAAGTAAGAAAAGAAGGTAGGATTCAGTTTAAAGGAGTATGATTTGAGAAGTAATAAGTTTTAGAAAAGTGAATACGTAAAATAAGAAAAAGAAGGTATGATTCAGTTTAAAGGAGTATTCTTTGAGAAGTAATAAGTATTTAGAAAAGTGAAGAAGTAAAGTAAGAAAAGAAGGTACAGTTTCAGTTTAAAGGAGTATGATTTGAGAAGTAATAAGTATTTAGAAAAGTGAAGAAGTAAAGTAAGAAAAGAAGGTAGAGTTTCAGATTAAAGGAGTATGATTTGAGAAGTAATAAGTATTTAGAAAAGTGAATACGTAAAGTAAGAAAGGAAGTTAGAGCTTAGTTTAAAGGAGTATTCTTTGAGAAGTAATAAGTATTTAGAAAAGTGAAGAAGTAAAGTAAGAAAAGAAGGTAGAGTTTCAGTTTAAAGGAGTATGATTTGAGAAGTAATAAGTTTTAGAAAAGTGAAGAAGTAAAGTAAGAAAAGAAGGTAGAGTTTCAGATTAAAGGAGTATGATTTGAGAAGTAATAAGTATTTAGAAAAGTGAATACGTAAAGTAAGAAAGGAAGTTAGAGCTTAGTTTAAAGGAGTATTCTTTGAGAAGTAATAAGTATTTAGAAAAGTGAAGAAGTAAAGTAAGAAAAGAAGATAGAGTTTCAACTAAAAGGAGTATGCTTTGAGAAATAATAAGTATTTAGAAAAGTGAAGAAGTAAAGTAAGAAAAGAAGGTAGAGTTTCAGTTTAAAGGAGTATGCTTTGAGAAGTAATAAGTATTTAGAAAAGTGAAGAAGTAAAGTAAGAAAAGAAGATAGAGTATCAACTAAAAGGAGTATGCTTTGAGAAATAATAAGTATTTTGAAAGGTGAAGAAGTAAAGTAAGAAAAGAAGAGGATTTCAGTTTTAAGGAGTAAGCTTTGAGAAGTAATATGTATTTTGAAAAGTGAAGAAGTAAAGTAAGAAAAGAAGATAGAGTTTCAACTAAAAGGAGTATGCTTTGAGAAGTAATAAGTATTTTAAAAAAGTGAAGAAGTAAAGTAAGAAAAGAAGGTAGAGTTTCAACTAAAAGGAGTATGCTTTGAGAAGTAATAAGTATTTATAAAAGTGAAGAAGTAAAGTAAGAAAAGAAGATAGAGTTTCAGTTAAAGGAGTATGATTTGAGAAGTAATAAGTATTTAGAAAAGTGAAGAAGTAAAGTAAGAAAAGAAGGTAGGATTCAGTTTAAAGGAGTATGATTTGAGAAGTAATAAGTATTTAGAAAAGTGAAGAAGTAAAGTAGGAAAAAAAGGTAGAGTTTCAGTTTAAAGGAGTATGATTTGAGAAGTAATAAGTTTTAGAAAAGTGAAGAAGTAAAGTAAGAAAAGAAGATAGAGTTTCAACTAAAAGGAGTATGCTTTGAGAAGTAATATGTATCTTGAAAAGTGAAGAAGTAAAGTAAGAAAAGAAGGTAGGATTCAGTTTAAAGGAGTATGATTTGAGAAGTAATAAGTTTTAGAAAAGTGAATACGTAAAATAAGAAAAAGAAGGTATGATTCAGTTTTAAGGAGTAAGCTTTGAGAAGTAATATGTATTTTGAAAAGTGAAGAAGTAAAGTAAGAAAGGAAGTTAGAGCTTAGTTTAAAGGAGTATTCTTTGAGAAGTAATAAGTATTTAGAAAAGTGAAGAAGTAAAGTAAGAAAAGAAGGTAGAGTTTCAGTTTAAAGGAGTATGATTTCAGAAGTAATAAGTTTTAGAAAAGTGAAGAAGTAAAGTAAGAAAGGAAGGTAGAGTTTCAGTTTAAAGGAGTATGATTTGAGAAGTAATAAGTTTTAGAAAAGTGAAGAAGTAAAGTAAGAAAAGAAGGTAGAGTTTCAGATTAAAGGAGTATGATTTGAGAAGTAATAAGTATTTAGAAAAGTGAATACGTAAAGTAAGAAAGGAAGTTAGAGCTTAGTTTAAAGGAGTATGCTTTGAGAAGTAATAAGTATTAGAAAAGTGAAGAAGTAAAGTAAGAAAAGAAGGTAGAGTTTCAGTTTAAAGGAGTATGATTTGAGAAGTAATAAGTTTTAGAAAAGTGAAGAAGTAAAGTAAGAAAAGAAGGTAGAGTTTCAGTTTAAAGGAGTATGCTTTGAGAAGTAATAAGTATTTAGAAAAGTGAAGAAGTAAAGTAAGAAAAGAAGGTAGAGTTTCAACTAAAAGGAGTATGATTTGAGAAGTAATAAGTATTTAGAAAAGTGAAGAAGTAAAGTAAGAAAAGAAGGTAGAGTTTCAGATTAAAGGAGTATGATTTGAGAAGTAATAAGTATTAGAAAAGTGAAGAAGTAAAGTAAGAAAAGAAGATAGAGTATCAACTAAAAGGAGTATGCTTTGAGAAGTAATAAGTATTTAGAAAAGTGAAGAAGTAAAGTAAGAAAAGAAGATAGAATTTCAGTTTTATTGAGTATGCTTTGAGAAGTAATAAGTATTTAGAAAAGTGAAGAAGTAAAGTAAGAAAAGAAGAAAGAATTTCAGTTTTTTTGAGTATGCTTTGAGAAGTAATAAGTATTTAGAAAAGTGAAGAAGTAAAGTAAGAAAAGAAGGTAGAGTTTCAACTAAAAGGAGTATGATTTGAGAAGTAATAAGTATTTAGAAAAGTGAAGAAGTAAAGTAAGAAAAGAAGATAGAGTATCAACTAAAAGGAGTATGCTTTGAGAAGTAATAAGTATTAGAAAAGTGAAGAAGTAAAGTAAGAAAAGAAGATAGAGTATCAACTAAAAGGAGTATGCTTTGAGAAGTAATAAGTATTTAGAAAAGTGAAGAAGTAAAGTAAGAAAAGAAGATAGAGTATCAACTAAAAGGAGTATGCTTTGAGAAATAATAAGTATTTTGAAAGGTGAAGAAGTAAAGTAAGAAAAGAAGAGGATTTCAGTTTTAAGGAGTAAGCTTTGAGAAGTAATATGTATTTTGAAAAGTGAAGAAGTAAAGTAAGAAAGGAAGTTAGAGCTTAGTTTAAAGGAGTATTCTTTGAGAAGTAATAAGTATTTAGAAAAGTGAAGAAGTAAAGTAAGAAAAGAAGGTAGAGTTTCAGTTTAAAGGAGTATGATTTCAGAAGTAATAAGTTTTAGAAAAGTGAAGAAGTAAAGTAAGAAAGGAAGGTAGAGTTTCAGTTTAAAGGAGTATGATTTGAGAAGTAATAAGTTTTAGAAAAGTGAAGAAGTAAAGTAAGAAAAGAAGGTAGAGTTTCAGATTAAAGGAGTATGATTTGAGAAGTAATAAGTATTTAGAAAAGTGAATACGTAAAGTAAGAAAGGAAGTTAGAGCTTAGTTTAAAGGAGTATTCTCTGAGAAGTAATAAGTATTTAGAAAAGTGAAGAAGTAAAGTAAGAAAAGAAGGTAGAGTTTCAGTTTAAAGGAGTATGATTTGAGAAGTAATAAGTTTTAGAAAAGTGAAGAAGTAAAGTAAGAAAAGAAGGTAGAGTTTCAGTTTAAAGGAGTATGCTTTGAGAAGTAATAAGTATTTAGAAAAGTGAAGAAGTAAAGTAAGAAAAGAAGGTAGAGTTTCAACTAAAAGGAGTATGATTTGAGAAGTAATAAGTATTTAGAAAAGTGAAGAAGTAAAGTAAGAAAAGAAGATAGAGTATCAACTAAAAGGAGTATGCTTTGAGAAGTAATAAGTATTAGAAAAGTGAAGAAGTAAAGTAAGAAAAGAAGGTAGAGTTTCAACTAAAAAGAGTATGCTTTGAGAAGTAATAAGTATTTAGAAAAGTGAAGAAGTAAAGTAAGAAAAGAAGATAGAGTATCAACTAAAAGGAGTATGCTTTGAGAAATAATAAGTATTTTGAAATGTGAAGAAGTAAAGTAAGAAAAGAAGAGGATTTCAGTTTTAAGGAGTAAGCTTTGAGAAGTAATATGTATTTTAGAAAAGTGAAGAAGTAAAGTAAGAAAAGAAGATAGAGTTTCAACTAAAAGGAGTATGCTTTGAGAAGTAATAAGTATTTTAAAAAAGTGAAGAAGTAAAGTAAGAAAAGAAGGTAGAGTTTCAACTAAAAGGAGTATGCTTTGAGAAGTAATAAGTATTTAGAAAAGTGAAGAAGTAAAGTAAGAAAAGAAGATAGAGTTTCAGTTAAAGGAGTATGATTTGAGAAGTAATAAGTATTTAGAAAAGTGAAGAAGTAAAGTAAGAAAAGAAGGTAGGATTCAGTTTAAAGGAGTATGATTTGAGAAGTAATAAGTTTTAGAAAAGTGAAGAAGTAAAGTAAGAAAAGAAGATAGAGTTTCAACTAAAAGGAGTATGCTTTGAGAAGTAATATGTATCTTGAAAAGTGAAGAAGTAAAGTAAGAAAAGAAGGTAGAGCTTAGTTTAAAGGAGAATGATTTGAGAAGTAATAAGTTTTAGAAAAGTGAATACGTAAAATAAGAAAAAGAAGGTATGATTCAGTTTAAAGGAGTATGCTTTGAGAAGTAATAAGTATTTTAAAAAAGTGAATAAGTAAAGTAAGAAAAGAAGATAGAGTATCAACTAAAAGGAGTATGCTTTGAGAAGTAATAAGTATTTAGAAAAGTGAAGAAGTAAAGTAAGAAAAGAAGGTAGAGTTTCAGTTTAAAGGAGTATGATTTCAGAAGTAATAAGTATTTAGAAAAGTGAAGAAGTAAAGTAAGAAAAGAAGATAGAGTTTCAGTTTAAAGGAGTATGCTTTGAGAAGTAATAAGTATTTAAAAAAGTGAATACGTAAAGTAAGAAAAGAAGGTAGAGTTTCAGTTTAAAGGAGTATTCTTTGAGAAGTAATAAGTATTTAGAAAAGTGAAGAAGTAAAGTAAGAAAAGAAGATAGAGTTTCAACTAAAAGGAGTATGCTTTGAGAAGTAATATGTATCTTGAAAAGTGAAGAAGTAAAGTAAGAAAAGAAGGTAGAGTTTCAGTTTAAAGGAGTATGATTTGAGAAGTAATAAGTATTTAGAAAAGTGAAGAAGTAAAGTAAGAAAAGAAGGTAGAGTTTCAGTTTAAAGGAGTATGCTTTGAGAAGTAATAAGTATTAGAAAAGTGAAGAAGTAAAGTAGGAAAAGTAAGAAAAGAAGAGTAATTTCAGTTTTTAAGTTTTTCTTAAAGCTTTGATAAGATTATATTTATAAAGAGTAAGTAGCTGTTTTAAAAGTCAAGAAGTAAAGTAATAAAAGAAGGTAGAGTTTCAGTTTGAAGGAGTATGATTTGAGAAGTAATAAGTATTTAGAAAAGTGAAGAAGTAAAGTAAGAAAAGAAGATAGAGTTTCAACTAAAAGGAGTAAGCTTTGAGAAGTAATATGTATCTTGAAAAGTGAAGAAGTAAAGTAAGAAAAGAAGTTAGAGCTTAGTTTAAAGGAGTATGCTTTGAGAAGTAATAAGTATTTAGAAAAGTGAAGAAGTAAAGTAAGAAAAGAAGGTAGAGCTTAGTTTAAAGGAGAATGATTTGAGAAGTAATAAGTATAAAGAAAAGTGAAGAAGTAAAGTAAGAAAAGAAGATAGAGTTTCAACTAAAAGGAGTAAGCTTTGAGAAATAATAAGTATTTTGAAAGGTGAAGAAGTAAAGTAAGAAAAGAAGTTAGAGTTTCAGTTTAAAGGAGTATGATTTGAGAAGTAATAAGTATTTAGAAAAGTGAAGAAGTAAAGTAAGAAAAGTAAGAAAAGAAGAGGATTTCAGTTTTTAAGTTTTTTTAAAGCTTTGATAAGATTGTATTTAAAAGAGAAAGTAGTTGTTTTAAAAGTCAAGAAGTAAAGTAAGAAAAGAAGATAGAGTATCAACTAAAAGGAGTATGCTTTGAGAAGTAATAAGTATTTTAAAAAAGTGAATAAGTAAAGTAAGAAAAGAAGATAGAGTATCAACTAAAAGGAGTATGCTTTGAGAAGTAATAAGTATTTAGAAAAGTGAAGAAGTAAAGTAAGAAAAGAAGATAGAGTTTCAGTTAAAGGAGTATGATTTGAGAAGTAATAAGTATTTGAAAAGTGAAGAAGTAAAGTAAGAAAAGAAGTTAGAGCTTAGTTTAAAGGAGTAAGCTTTGAGAAATAATATGTATTTTAAAAAAGTGAAGAAGTAAAGTAAGAAAAGAAGGTAGAGTTTCAACTAAAAGGAGTATGCTTTGAGAAGTAATATGTATCTTGAAAAGTGAAGAAGTAAAGTAAGAAAAGAAGGTAGAGTTTCAGTTTAAAGGAGTATGATTTGAGAAGTAATAAGTTTTAGAAAAGTGAAGAAGTAAAGTAAGAAAGGAAGGTAGAGTTTCAGATTAAAGGAGTATGATTTGAGAAGTAATAAGTATTTTGAAAAGTGAATACGTAAAGTAAGAAAGGAAGTTAGATCTTAGTTTAAAGGAGTATTCTTTGAGAAGTAATAAGTATTTAGAAAAGTGAAGAAGTAAAGTAAGAAAAGAAGATAGAGTTTCAACTAAAAGGAGTATGCTTTGAGAAATAATAAGTATTTATAAAAGTGAAGAAGTAAAGTAAGAAAAGAAGATAGAGTTTCAGTTTTAAGGAGTAAGCTTTGAGAAGTAATATATATTTATAAATGTAAAGAAGTAAAGTAAGAAAAGAAGATAGAATTTCATTTTTAAAGAGTAAGCTTTGAGAAGTGATAAGTATTTTGAAAAGTGAAGAAGTAAAGTAAGAAAAGAAGATCTAATTTCAGTTTTAAAGAGTAAGCTTTGAGAAGTGATAAGTATTTTGAAAAGTGAAGAAGTAAAGTAAGAAAAGAAGGTAGGATTCAGTTTTAAGGAGTAAGCTTTGAGAAGTAAAAAGTATTTAAAAAAAGTGAAGAAGTAAAGTAAGAAAAGAAGGTAGAGTTTCAACTAAAAAGAGTATGCTTTGAGAAGTAATAAGTATTTATAAAAGTGAAGAAGTAAAGTAAGAAAAGAAGATAGAGTTTCAGTTAAAGGAGTATGATTTGAGAAGTAATAAGTATTTAGAAAAGTGAAGAAGTAAAGTAAGAAAAGAAGGTAGGATTCAGTTTAAAGGAGTATGATTTGAGAAGTAATAAGTATTTAGAAAAGTGAAGAAGTAAAGTAGGAAAAAAAGGTAGAGTTTCAGTTTAAAGGAGTATGATTTGAGAAGTAATAAGTTTTAGAAAAGTGAAGAAGTAAAGTAAGAAAAGAAGATAGAGTTTCAACTAAAAGGAGTATGCTTTGAGAAGTAATATGTATCTTGAAAAGTGAAGAAGTAAAGTAAGAAAAGAAGGTAGGATTCAGTTTAAAGGAGTATGATTTGAGAAGTAATAAGTTTTAGAAAAGTGAATACGTAAAATAAGAAAAAGAAGGTATGATTCAGTTTAAAGGAGTATTCTTTGAGAAGTAATAAGTATTTAGAAAAGTGAAGAAGTAAAGTAAGAAAAGAAGGTACAGTTTCAGTTTAAAGGAGTATGATTTGAGAAGTAATAAGTATTTAGAAAAGTGAAGAAGTAAAGTAAGAAAAGAAGGTAGAGTTTCAGATTAAAGGAGTATGATTTGAGAAGTAATAAGTATTTAGAAAAGTGAATACGTAAAGTAAGAAAGGAAGTTAGAGCTTAGTTTAAAGGAGTATTCTTTGAGAAGTAATAAGTATTTAGAAAAGTGAAGAAGTAAAGTAAGAAAAGAAGGTAGAGTTTCAGTTTAAAGGAGTATGATTTGAGAAGTAATAAGTTTTAGAAAAGTGAAGAAGTAAAGTAAGAAAAGAAGGTAGAGTTTCAGATTAAAGGAGTATGATTTGAGAAGTAATAAGTATTTAGAAAAGTGAATACGTAAAGTAAGAAAGGAAGTTAGAGCTTAGTTTAAAGGAGTATTCTTTGAGAAGTAATAAGTATTTAGAAAAGTGAAGAAGTAAAGTAAGAAAAGAAGATAGAGTTTCAACTAAAAGGAGTATGCTTTGAGAAATAATAAGTATTTAGAAAAGTGAAGAAGTAAAGTAAGAAAAGAAGGTAGAGTTTCAGTTTAAAGGAGTATGCTTTGAGAAGTAATAAGTATTTAGAAAAGTGAAGAAGTAAAGTAAGAAAAGAAGATAGAGTATCAACTAAAAGGAGTATGCTTTGAGAAATAATAAGTATTTTGAAAGGTGAAGAAGTAAAGTAAGAAAAGAAGAGGATTTCAGTTTTAAGGAGTAAGCTTTGAGAAGTAATATGTATTTTGAAAAGTGAAGAAGTAAAGTAAGAAAAGAAGATAGAGTTTCAACTAAAAGGAGTATGCTTTGAGAAGTAATAAGTATTTTAAAAAAGTGAAGAAGTAAAGTAAGAAAAGAAGGTAGAGTTTCAACTAAAAGGAGTATGCTTTGAGAAGTAATAAGTATTTATAAAAGTGAAGAAGTAAAGTAAGAAAAGAAGATAGAGTTTCAGTTAAAGGAGTATGATTTGAGAAGTAATAAGTATTTAGAAAAGTGAAGAAGTAAAGTAAGAAAAGAAGGTAGGATTCAGTTTAAAGGAGTATGATTTGAGAAGTAATAAGTATTTAGAAAAGTGAAGAAGTAAAGTAGGAAAAAAAGGTAGAGTTTCAGTTTAAAGGAGTATGATTTGAGAAGTAATAAGTTTTAGAAAAGTGAAGAAGTAAAGTAAGAAAAGAAGATAGAGTTTCAACTAAAAGGAGTATGCTTTGAGAAGTAATATGTATCTTGAAAAGTGAAGAAGTAAAGTAAGAAAAGAAGGTAGGATTCAGTTTAAAGGAGTATGATTTGAGAAGTAATAAGTTTTAGAAAAGTGAATACGTAAAATAAGAAAAAGAAGGTATGATTCAGTTTTAAGGAGTAAGCTTTGAGAAGTAATATGTATTTTGAAAAGTGAAGAAGTAAAGTAAGAAAGGAAGTTAGAGCTTAGTTTAAAGGAGTATTCTTTGAGAAGTAATAAGTATTTAGAAAAGTGAAGAAGTAAAGTAAGAAAAGAAGGTAGAGTTTCAGTTTAAAGGAGTATGATTTGAGAAGTAATAAGTTTTAGAAAAGTGAAGAAGTAAAGTAAGAAAGGAAGGTAGAGTTTCAGTTTAAAGGAGTATGATTTGAGAAGTAATAAGTTTTAGAAAAGTGAAGAAGTAAAGTAAGAAAAGAAGGTAGAGTTTCAGATTAAAGGAGTATGATTTGAGAAGTAATAAGTATTTAGAAAAGTGAAGAAGTAAAGTAAGAAAAGAAGATAGAGTATCAACTAAAAGGAGTATGCTTTGAGAAGTAATAAGTATTAGAAAAGTGAAGAAGTAAAGTAAGAAAAGAAGGTAGAGTTTCAGTTTAAAGGAGTATGATTTGAGAAGTAATAAGTTTTAGAAAAGTGAAGAAGTAAAGTAAGAAAAGAAGGTAGAGTTTCAGTTTAAAGGAGTATGCTTTGAGAAGTAATAAGTATTTAGAAAAGTGAAGAAGTAAAGTAAGAAAAGAAGGTAGAGTTTCAACTAAAAGGAGTATGATTTGAGAAGTAATAAGTATTTAGAAAAGTGAAGAAGTAAAGTAAGAAAAGAAGATAGAGTATCAACTAAAAGGAGTATGCTTTGAGAAGTAATAAGTATTAGAAAAGTGAAGAAGTAAAGTAAGAAAAGAAGATAGAGTATCAACTAAAAGGAGTATGCTTTGAGAAGTAATAAGTATTTAGAAAAGTGAAGAAGTAAAGTAAGAAAAGAAGATAGAGTATCAACTAAAAGGAGTATGCTTTGAGAAATAATAAGTATTTTGAAAGGTGAAGAAGTAAAGTAAGAAAAGAAGAGGATTTCAGTTTTAAGGAGTAAGCTTTGAGAAGTAATATGTATTTTGAAAAGTGAAGAAGTAAAGTAAGAAAGGAAGTTAGAGCTTAGTTTAAAGGAGTATTCTTTGAGAAGTAATAAGTATTTAGAAAAGTGAAGAAGTAAAGTAAGAAAAGAAGGTAGAGTTTCAGTTTAAAGGAGTATGATTTCAGAAGTAATAAGTTTTAGAAAAGTGAAGAAGTAAAGTAAGAAAGGAAGGTAGAGTTTCAGTTTAAAGGAGTATGATTTGAGAAGTAATAAGTTTTAGAAAAGTGAAGAAGTAAAGTAAGAAAAGAAGGTAGAGTTTCAGATTAAAGGAGTATGATTTGAGAAGTAATAAGTATTTAGAAAAGTGAATACGTAAAGTAAGAAAGGAAGTTAGAGCTTAGTTTAAAGGAGTATTCTTTGAGAAGTAATAAGTATTTAGAAAAGTGAAGAAGTAAAGTAAGAAAAGAAGGTAGAGTTTCAGTTTAAAGGAGTATGATTTGAGAAGTAATAAGTTTTAGAAAAGTGAAGAAGTAAAGTAAGAAAAGAAGGTAGAGTTTCAGTTTAAAGGAGTATGCTTTGAGAAGTAATAAGTATTTAGAAAAGTGAAGAAGTAAAGTAAGAAAAGAAGGTAGAGTTTCAACTAAAAGGAGTATGATTTGAGAAGTAATAAGTATTTAGAAAAGTGAAGAAGTAAAGTAAGAAAAGAAGATAGAGTATCAACTAAAAGGAGTATGCTTTGAGAAGTAATAAGTATTAGAAAAGTGAAGAAGTAAAGTAAGAAAAGAAGGTAGAGTTTCAACTAAAAAGAGTATGCTTTGAGAAGTAATAAGTATTTAGAAAAGTGAAGAAGTAAAGTAAGAAAAGAAGATAGAGTATCAACTAAAAGGAGTATGATTTGAGAAGTAATATGTATTTGAAAAGTGAAGAAGTAAAGCAAGAAAAGAAGTTAGAGCTTAGTTTAAAGGAGTAAGCTTTGAGAAGTAATATGTATTTTAGAAAAGTGAAGAAGTAAAGTAAGAAAAGAAGATAGAGTTTCAACTAAAAGGAGTATGCTTTGAGAAGTAATAAGTATTTTAAAAAAGTGAAGAAGTAAAGTAAGAAAAGAAGGTAGAGTTTCAACTAAAAGGAGTATGCTTTGAGAAGTAATAAGTATTTAGAAAAGTGAAGAAGTAAAGTAAGAAAAGAAGGTAGAGTTTCAACTAAAAAGAGTATGCTTTGAGAAGTAATAAGTATTTATAAAAGTGAAGAAGTAAAGTAAGAAAAGAAGGTAGGATTCAGTTTAAAGGAGTATGATTTGAGAAGTAATAAGTTTTAGAAAAGTGAAGAAGTAAAGTAAGAAAAGAAGATAGAGTTTCAACTAAAAGGAGTATGCTTTGAGAAGTAATATGTATCTTGAAAAGTGAAGAAGTAAAGTAAGAAAAGAAGGTAGGATTCAGTTTAAAGGAGTATGATTTGAGAAGTAATAAGTATTTAGAAAAGTGAAGAAGTAAAGTAAGAAAAGAAGGTAGAGCTTAGTTTAAAGGAGAATGATTTGAGAAGTAATAAGTTTTAGAAAAGTGAATACGTAAAATAAGAAAAAGAAGGTATGATTCAGTTTAAAGGAGTATGCTTTGAGAAGTAATAAGTATTTTAAAAAAGTGAATAAGTAAAGTAAGAAAAGAAGATAGAGTATCAACTAAAAGGAGTATGCTTTGAGAAGTAATAAGTATTTAGAAAAGTGAAGAAGTAAAGTAAGAAAAGAAGGTAGAGTTTCAGTTTAAAGGAGTATGATTTGAGAAGTAATAAGTATTTAGAAAAGTGAAGAAGTAAAGTAAGGAAAAGAAGGTATGATTCAGTTTAAAGGAGTATGCTTTGAGAAGTAATAAGTATTTTAAAAAAGTGAATAAGTAAAGTAAGAAAAGAAGATAGAGTATCAACTAAAAGGAGTAAGCTTTGAGAAGTAATATGTATTTTGAAAAGTGAAGAAGTAAAGTAAGAAAAGAAGATAGAGTTTCAACTAAAAGGAGTATGCTTTGAGAAGTAATAAGTATTTTAGAAAAGTGAAGAAGTAAAGTAAGAAAAGAAGGTAGAGTTTCAGATTAAAGGAGTATGCTTTGAGAAGTAATAAGTATTTTAGAAAAGTGAAGAAGTAAAGTAAGAAAAGAAGGTAGAGTTTCAACTAAAAGGAGTATGCTTTGAGAAGTAATAAGTATTTAGAAAAGTGAAGAAGTAAAGTAAGAAAAGAAGATAGAGTTTCAACTAAAAGGAGTATGCTTTGAGAAGTAATAAGTATTTATAAAAGTGAAGAAGTAAAGTAAGAAAAGAAGATAGAGTTTCAGTTAAAGGAGTATGATTTGAGAAGTAATAAGTATTTTAGAAAAGTGAAGAAGTAAAGTAAGAAAAGAAGGTAGAGTTTCAACTAAAAGGAGTATGCTTTGAGAAGTAATAAGTATTTAGAAAAGTGAAGAAGTAAAGTAAGAAAAGAAGATAGAGTTTCAGTTTAAAGGAGTATGATTTGAGAAGTAATAAGTTTTAGAAAAGTGAAGAAGTAAAGTAAGAAAGGAAGGTAGAGTTTCAGTTTAAAGGAGTATGATTTGAGAAGTAATAAGTATTTTGAAAAGTGAATACGTAAAGTAAGAAAGGAAGTTAGAGCTTAGTTTAAAGGAGTATTCTTTGAGAAGTAATAAGTATTTAGAAAAGTGAAGAAGTAAAGCAAGAAAAGAAGATAGAGTTTCAACTAAAAGGAGTATGCTTTGAGAAGTAATAAGTATTTATAAAAGTGAAGAAGTAAAGTAAGAAAAGAAGATAGAGTTTCAACTAAAAGGAGTAAGCTTTGAGAAGTAATATATATTTATAAATGTAAAGAAGTAAAGTAAGAAAAGAAGATAGAATTTCATTTTTAAAGAGTAAGCTTTGAGAAGTGATAAGTATTTTGAAAAGTGAAGAAGTAAAGTAAGAAAAGAAGATCTAATTTCAGTTTTAAGGAGTAAGCTTTGAGAAGTAATATGTATTTTGAAAAGTGAAGAAGTAAAGTAAGAAAAGAAGATAGAGTTTCAACTAAAAGGAGTATGCTTTGAGAAGTAATAAGTATTTTAAAAAAGTGAAGAAGTAAAGTAAGAAAAGAAGGTAGAGTTTCAACTAAAAAGAGTATGCTTTGAGAAGTAATAAGTATTTATAAAAGTGAAGAAGTAAAGTAAGAAAAGAAGGTAGGATTCAGTTTAAAGGAGTATGATTTGAGAAGTAATAAGTATTTAGAAAAGTGAAGAAGTAAAGTAGGAAAAAAAGGTAGAGTTTCAGTTTAAAGGAGTATGATTTGAGAAGTAATAAGTTTTAGAAAAGTGAAGAAGTAAAGTAAGAAAAGAAGATAGAGTTTCAACTAAAAGGAGTATGCTTTGAGAAGTAATATGTATCTTGAAAAGTGAAGAAGTAAAGTAAGAAAAGAAGGTAGGATTCAGTTTAAAGGAGTATGATTTGAGAAGTAATAAGTTTTAGAAAAGTGAATACGTAAAATAAGAAAAAGAAGGTATGATTCAGTTTAAAGGAGTATGCTTTGAGAAATAATAAGTATTTTGAAAGGTGAAGAAGTAAAGTAAGAAAAGAAGAGAATTTCAGTTTTAAGGAGTATGATTTGAGAAGTAATAAGTATTTAGAAAAGTGAAGAAGTAAAGTAGGAAAAAAAGGTAGAGTTTCAGTTTAAAGGAGTATGATTTGAGAAGTAATAAGTTTTAGAAAAGTGAAGAAGTAAAGTAAGAAAAGAAGGTAGAGTTTAAACTAAAAGGAGTATGCTTTGAGAAGTAATATGTATCTTGAAAAGTGAAGAAGTAAAGTAAGAAAAGAAGATAGAGTATCAACTAAAAGGAGTATGCTTTGAGAAGTAATAAGTATTTTAAAAAAGTGAAGAAGTAAAGTAAGAAAAGAAGGTAGAGTATCAACTAAAAGGAGTATGCTTTGAGAAGTAATAAGTATTTTAAAAAAGTGAAGAAGTAAAGTAAGAAAAGAAGGTAGAGTTTCAACTAAAAGGAGTATGATTTGAGAAGTAATAAGTATTTATAAAAGTGAAGAAGTAAAGTAAGAAAAGAAGATAGAGTATCAACTAAAAGGAGTATGATTTGAGAAGTAATATGTATTTGAAAAGTGAAGAAGTAAAGCAAGAAAAGAAGTTAGAGCTTAGTTTAAAGGAGTAAGCTTTGAGAAATAATATGTATTTTAAAAAAGTGAAGAAGTAAAGTAAGAAAAGAAGGTAGAGTTTCAACTAAAAGGAGTATGCTTTGAGAAGTAATAAGTATTTAGAAAAGTGAAGAAGTAAAGTAAGAAAAGAAGATAGAGTTTCAGTTTAAAGGAGTATGATTTGAGAAGTAATAAGTTTTAGAAAAGTGAAGAAGTAAAGTAAGAAAGGAAGGTAGAGTTTCAGTTTAAAGGAGTATGATTTGAGAAGTAATTAGTATTTAGAAAAGGAAGAAGTAAAGTAAGAAAAGAAGGTACAGTTTCAGTTTAAAGGAGTATGATTTGAGAAGTAATAAGTATTTAGAAAAGTGAAGAAGTAAAGTAAGAAAAGAAGGTAGAGTTTCAGATTAAAGGAGTATGATTTGAGAAGTAATAAGTATTTAGAAAAGTGAATACGTAAAGTAAGAAAGGAAGTTAGAGCTTAGTTTAAAGGAGTATTCTTTGAGAAGTAATAAGTATTTAGAAAAGTGAAGAAGTAAAGTAAGAAAAGAAGGTAGAGTTTCAGTTTAAAGGAGTATGATTTGAGAAGTAATAAGTTTTAGAAAAGTGAAGAAGTAAAGTAAGAAAAGAAGATCTAATTTCAGTTTTAAGGAGTAAGCTTTGAGAAGTAATATGTATTTTGAAAAGTGAAGAAGTAAAGTAAGAAAAGAAGATAGAGTTTCAACTAAAAGGAGTATGCTTTGAGAAGTAATAAGTATTTTAAAAAAGTGAAGAAGTAAAGTAAGAAAAGAAGGTAGAGTTTCAACTAAAAGGAGTATGCTTTGAGAAGTAATAAGTATTTTAAAAAAGTGAAGAAGTAAAGTAAGAAAAGAAGGTAGAGTTTCAACTAAAAGGAGTATGCTTTGAGAAGTAATAAGTATTTATAAAAGTGAAGAAGTAAAGTAAGAAAAGAAGATAGAGTTTCAGTTAAAGGAGTATGATTTGAGAAGTAATAAGTATTTAGAAAAGTGAAGAAGTAAAGTAAGAAAAGAAGGTAGAGTTTCAGTTTAAAGGAGTATGATTTGAGAAGTAATAAGTTTTAGAAAAGTGAAGAAGTAAAGTAAGAAAAGAAGATAGAGTTTCAACTAAAAGGAGTATGCTTTGAGAAGTAATATGTATCTTGAAAAGTGAAGAAGTAAAGTAAGAAAGGAAGTTAGAGCTTCGTTTAAAGGAGTATTCTTTGAGAAGTAATAAGTATTTAGAAAAGTGAAGAAGTAAAGCAAGAAAAGAAGATAGAGTTTCAACTAAAAGGAGTATGCTTTGAGAAGTAATAAGTATTTATAAAAGTGAAGAAGTAAAGTAAGAAAAGAAGATAGAGTTTCAGTTTTAAGGAGTAAGCTTTGAGAAGTAATATATATTTATAAATGTAAAGAAGTAAAGTAAGAAAAGAAGATAGAATTTCATTTTTAAAGAGTAAGCTTTGAGAAGTGATAAGTATTTATAAAAGTGAAGAAGTAAAGTAAGAAAAGAAGATCTAATTTCAGTTTTAAGGAGTAAGCTTTGAGAAGTAATATGTATTTTGAAAAGTGAAGAAGTAAAGTAAGAAAAGAAGATAGAGTTTCAACTAAAAGGAGTATGCTTTGAGAAGTAATAAGTATTTTATAAAAGTGAAGAAGTAAAGTAAGAAAAGAAGGTAGAGTTTCAACTAAAAGGAGTAAGCTTTGAGAAGTAATAAGTATTTATAAAAGTGAAGAAGTAAAGTAAGAAAAGAAGATAGAGTTTCAGTTAAAGGAGTATGATTTGAGAAGTAATAAGTATTTAGAAAAGTGAAGAAGTAAAGTAAGAAAAGAAGATAGAGTTTCAGTTTAAAGGAGTATGATTTGAGAAGTAATAAGTATTTAGAAAAGTGAAGAAGTAAAGTAGGAAAAAAAGGTAGAGTTTCAGTTTAAAGGAGTATGATTTGAGAAGTAATAAGTTTTAGAAAAGTGAAGAAGTAAAGTAAGAAAAGAAGATAGAGTTTCAACTAAAAGGAGTATGCTTTGAGAAGTAATATGTATCTTGAAAAGTGAAGAAGTAAAGTAAGAAAAGAAGGTAGAGTTTCAGTTTAAAGGAGTATGATTTGAGAAGTAATAAGTATTTTGAAAAGTGAAGAAGTAAAGTAAGAAAAGAAGATAGAGTTTCAACTAAAAGGAGTATGCTTTGAGAAGTAATAAGTATTTTAAAAAAGTGAAGAAGTAAAGTAAGAAAAGAAGGTAGAGTTTCAACTAAAAGGAGTATGCTTTGAGAAGTAATAAGTATTTATAAAAGTGAAGAAGTAAAGTAAGAAAAGAAGATAGAGTTTCAGTTAAAGGAGTATGATTTGAGAAGTAATAAGTATTTAGAAAAGTGAAGAAGTAAAGTAAGAAAAGAAGATAGAGTTTCAGTTTAAAGGAGTATGATTTGAGAAGTAATAAGTTTTAGAAAAGTGAAGAAGTAAAGTAAGAAAGGAAGGTAGAGTTTCAGTTTAAAGGAGTATGATTTGAGAAGTAATAAGTATTTTGAAAAGTGAATACGTAAAGTAAGAAAGGAAGTTAGAGCTTAGTTTAAAGGAGTATTCTTTGAGAAGTAATAAGTATTTAGAAAAGTGAAGAAGTAAAGCAAGAAAAGAAGATAGAGTTTCAACTAAAAGGAGTATGCTTTGAGAAGTAATAAGTATTTATAAAAGTGAAGAAGTAAAGTAAGAAAAGAAGATAGAGTTTCAGTTTTAAGGAGTAAGCTTTGA
Organism: Loxodes magnus; assembly: GCA_946699065.1. NCBI lineage: Eukaryota > Ciliophora > Karyorelictea > Loxodida > Loxodidae > Loxodes > Loxodes magnus. Next base: position 8,027 of record CAMPDV010004132.1, on the reverse strand, counting down.
GAAGTAATATATATTTATAAATGTAAAGAAGTAAAGTAAGAAAAGAAGATAGAATTTCATTTTTAAAGAGTAAGCTTTGAGAAGTGATAAGTATTTAGAAAAGTGAAGAAGTAAAGTAAGAAAAGAAGATCTAATTTCAGTTTTAAGGAGTAAGCTTTGAGAAGTAATATGTATTTTGAAAAGTGAAGAAGTAAAGTAAGAAAAGAAGATAGAGTTTCAACTAAAAGGAGTATGCTTTGAGAAGTAATAAGTATTTTAAAAAAGTGAAGAAGTAAAGTAAGAAAAGAAGGTAGAGTTTCAACTAAAAGGAGTATGCTTTGAGAAGTAATAAGTATTTATAAAAGTGAAGAAGTAAAGTAAGAAAAGAAGATAGAGTTTCAGTTAAAGGAGTATGATTTGAGAAGTAATAAGTATTTAGAAAAGTGAAGAAGTAAAGTAAGAAAAGAAGATAGAGTTTCAGTTTAAAGGAGTATGATTTGAGAAGTAATAAGTATTTAGAAAAGTGAAGAAGTAAAGTAGGAAAAAAAGGTAGAGTTTCAGTTTAAAGGAGTATGATTTGAGAAGTAATAAGTTTTAGAAAAGTGAAGAAGTAAAGTAAGAAAAGAAGATAGAGTTTCAACTAAAAGGAGTATGCTTTGAGAAGTAATATGTATCTTGAAAAGTGAAGAAGTAAAGTAAGAAAAGAAGGTAGGATTCAGTTTAAAGGAGTATGATTTGAGAAGTAATAAGTTTTAGAAAAGTGAATACGTAAAATAAGAAAAAGAAGGTATGATTCAGTTTAAAGGAGTATGCTTTGAGAAATAATAAGTATTTTGAAAGGTGAATAAGTAAAGTAAGAAAAGAAGAGGATTTCAGTTTTAAGGAGTATGATTTGAGAAGTAATAAGTATTTAGAAAAGTGAAGAAGTAAAGTAAGAAAAGAAGGTAGAGTTTCAGTTTAAAGGAGTATGATTTGAGAAGTAATAAGTATTTAGAAAAGTGAAGAAGTAAAGTAAGAAAAGAAGATAGAGTTTCAGTTAAAGGAGTATGATTTGAGAAGTAATATGTATTTGAAAAGTGAAGAAGTAAAGTAAGAAAAGAAGTTAGAGCTTAGTTTAAAGGAGTATGCTTTGAGAAGTAATAAGTATTTAGAAAAGTGAAGAAGTAAAGTAAGAAAAGAAGATAGAATTTCAGTTTAAAGGAGTATGATTTGAGAAGTAATAAGTTTTAGAAAAGTGAAGAAGTAAAGTAAGAAAAGAAGATAGAGTTTCAACTAAAAGGAGTATGCTTTGAGAAGTAATATGTATCTTGAAAAGTGAAGAAGTAAAGTAAGAAAAGAAGGTAGAGTTTCAGTTTAAAGGAGTATGATTTGAGAAGTAATAAGTTTTAGAAAAGTGAAGAAGTAAAGTAAGAAAAGAAGATAGAGTTTCAACTAAAAGGAGTATGATTTGAGAAGTAATAAGTATTTTGAAAAGTGAATACGTAAAGTAAGAAAGGAAGTTAGATCTTAGTTTAAAGGAGTATGATTTGAGAAGTAATAAGTTTTAGAAAAGTGAAGAAGTAAAGTAAGAAAAGAAGATAGAGTTTCAACTAAAAGGAGTATGCTTTGAGAAGTAATATGTATCTTGAAAAGTGAAGAAGTAAAGTAAGAAAAGAAGGTAGAGTTTCAGTTTAAAGGAGTATGATTTGAGAAGTAATATATATTTATAAATGTAAAGAAGTAAAGTAAGAAAAGAAGATCTAATTTCAGTTTTAAGGAGTAAGCTTTGAGAAGTAATATGTATTTTGAAAAGTGAAGAAGTAAAGTAAGAAAAGAAGATAGAGTTTCAACTAAAAGGAGTATGCTTTGAGAAGTAATAAGTATTTTGAAAAGTGAAGAAGTAAAGTAAGAAAAGAAGATAGAGTTTCAACTAAAAGGAGTATGCTTTGAGAAGTAATAAGTATTTTAAAAAAGTGAAGAAGTAAAGTAAGAAAAGAAGGTAGAGTTTCAACTAAAAGGAGTATGCTTTGAGAAGTAATAAGTATTTATAAAAGTGAAGAAGTAAAGTAAGAAAAGAAGATAGAGTTTCAGTTAAAGGAGTATGATTTGAGAAGTAATAAGTATTTAGAAAAGTGAAGAAGTAAAGTAAGAAAAGAAGATAGAGTTTCAGTTTAAAGGAGTATGATTTGAGAAGTAATAAGTTTTAGAAAAGTGAAGAAGTAAAGTAAGAAAGGAAGGTAGAGTTTCAGTTTAAAGGAGTATGATTTGAGAAGTAATAAGTATTTTGAAAAGTGAATACGTAAAGTAAGAAAGGAAGTTAGAGCTTAGTTTAAAGGAGTATTCTTTGAGAAGTAATAAGTATTTAGAAAAGTGAAGAAGTAAAGCAAGAAAAGAAGATAGAGTTTCAACTAAAAGGAGTATGCTTTGAGAAGTAATAAGTATTTATAAAAGTGAAGAAGTAAAGTAAGAAAAGAAGATAGAGTTTCAGTTTTAAGGAGTAAGCTTTGAGAAGTAATATATATTTATAAATGTAAAGAAGTAAAGTAAGAAAAGAAGATAGAATTTCATTTTTAAAGAGTAAGCTTTGAGAAGTGATAAGTATTTTGAAAAGTGAAGAAGTAAAGTAAGAAAAGAAGATCTAATTTCAGTTTTAAGGAGTAAGCTTTGAGAAGTAATATGTATTTTGAAAAGTGAAGAAGTAAAGTAAGAAAAGAAGATAGAGTTTCAACTAAAAGGAGTATGCTTTGAGAAGTAATAAGTATTTTAAAAAAGTGAAGAAGTAAAGTAAGAAAAGAAGGTAGAGTTTCAACTAAAAGGAGTATGCTTTGAGAAGTAATAAGTATTTATAAAAGTGAAGAAGTAAAGTAAGAAAAGAAGATAGAGTTTCAGTTAAAGGAGTATGATTTGAGAAGTAATAAGTATTTAGAAAAGTGAAGAAGTAAAGTAAGAAAAGAAGATAGAGTTTCAGTTTAAAGGAGTATGATTTGAGAAGTAATAAGTATTTAGAAAAGTGAAGAAGTAAAGTAGGAAAAAAAGGTAGAGTTTCAGTTTAAAGGAGTATGATTTGAGAAGTAATAAGTTTTAGAAAAGTGAAGAAGTAAAGTAAGAAAAGAAGATAGAGTTTCAACTAAAAGGAGTATGCTTTGAGAAGTAATATGTATCTTGAAAAGTGAAGAAGTAAAGTAAGAAAAGAAGGTAGGATTCAGTTTAAAGGAGTATGATTTGAGAAGTAATAAGTTTTAGAAAAGTGAATACGTAAAATAAGAAAAAGAAGGTATGATTCAGTTTAAAGGAGTATGCTTTGAGAAATAATAAGTATTTTGAAAGGTGAAGAAGTAAAGTAAGAAAAGAAGAGGATTTCAGTTTTAAGGAGTATGATTTGAGAAGTAATAAGTATTTAGAAAAGTGAAGAAGTAAAGTAAGAAAAGAAGGTAGAGTTTCAGTTTAAAGGAGTATGATTTGAGAAGTAATAAGTATTTAGAAAAGTGAAGAAGTAAAGTAAGAAAAGAAGATAGAGTTTCAGTTAAAGGAGTATGATTTGAGAAGTAATATGTATTTGAAAAGTGAAGAAGTAAAGTAAGAAAAGAAGTTAGAGCTTAGTTTAAAGGAGTAAGCTTTGAGAAATAATATGTATTTTAAAAAAGTGAAGAAGTAAAGTAAGAAAAGAAGGTAGAGTTTCAGTTAAAGGAGTATGATTTGAGAAGTAATAAGTATTTAGAAAAGTGAAGAAGTAAAGTAAGAAAAGAAGATAGAGTTTCAGTTTAAAGGAGTATGATTTGAGAAGTAATAAGTTTTAGAAAAGTGAAGAAGTAAAGTAAGAAAGGAAGGTAGAGTTTCAGATTAAAGGAGTATGATTTGAGAAGTAATAAGTATTTTGAAAAGTGAATACGTAAAGTAAGAAAGGAAGTTAGATCTTAGTTTAAAGGAGTATGATTTGAGAAGTAATAAGTTTTAGAAAAGTGAAGAAGTAAAGTAAGAAAAGAAGATAGAGTTTCAACTAAAAGGAGTATGCTTTGAGAAGTAATATGTATCTTGAAAAGTGAAGAAGTAAAGTAAGAAAAGAAGGTAGAGTTTCAGTTTAAAGGAGTATGATTTGAGAAGTAATATATATTTATAAATGTAAAGAAGTAAAGTAAGAAAAGAAGATAGAATTTCATTTTTAAAGAGTAAGCTTTGAGAAGTGATAAGTATTTAGAAAAGTGAAGAAGTAAAGTAAGAAAAGAAGATCTAATTTCAGTTTTAAGGAGTAAGCTTTGAGAAGTAATATGTATTTTGAAAAGTGAAGAAGTAAAGTAAGAAAAGAAGATAGAGTTTCAACTAAAAGGAGTATGCTTTGAGAAGTAATAAGTATTTTAAAAAAGTGAAGAAGTAAAGTAAGAAAAGAAGGTAGAGTTTCAACTAAAAGGAGTATGCTTTGAGAAGTAATAAGTATTTAGAAAAGTGAAGAAGTAAAGTAAGAAAAGAAGATAGAGTTTCAACTAAAAGGAGTATGCTTTGAGAAATAATAAGTATTTAGAAAAGTGAAGAAGTAAAGTAAGAAAAGAAGGTAGGATTCAGTTTAAAGGAGTATGATTTGAGAAGTAATAAGTATTTAGAAAAGTGAAGAAGTAAAGTAGGAAAAAAAGGTAGAGTTTCAGTTTAAAGGAGTATGATTTGAGAAGTAATAAGTTTTAGAAAAGTGAAGAAGTAAAGTAAGAAAAGAAGATAGAGTTTCAACTAAAAGGAGTATGCTTTGAGAAGTAATATGTATCTTGAAAAGTGAAGAAGTAAAGTAAGAAAAGAAGGTAGAGTTTCAGTTTAAAGGAGTATGATTTGAGAAGTAATAAGTATTTAGAAAAGTGAAGAAGTAAAGTAAGAAAAGAAGGTAGAGTTTCAGATTAAAGGAGTATGCTTTGAGAAGTAATAAGTATTTAGAAAAGTGAAGAAGTAAAGTAAGAAAAGAAGGTAGAGTTTCAACTAAAAGGAGTATGATTTGAGAAGTAATTAGTATTTAGAAAAGGAAGAAGTAAAGTAAGAAAAGAAGGTACAGTTTCAGTTTAAAGGAGTATGATTTGAGAAGTAATAAGTATTTAGAAAAGTGAAGAAGTAAAGTAAGAAAAGAAGGTAGAGTTTCAGATTAAAGGAGTATGATTTGAGAAGTAATAAGTATTTAGAAAAGTGAATACGTAAAGTAAGAAAGGAAGTTAGAGCTTAGTTTAAAGGAGTATTCTTTGAGAAGTAATAAGTATTTAGAAAAGTGAAGAAGTAAAGTAAGAAAAGAAGGTAGAGTTTCAGTTTAAAGGAGTATGATTTGAGAAGTAATAAGTTTTAGAAAAGTGAAGAAGTAAAGTAAGAAAAGAAGGTAGAGTTTCAGATTAAAGGAGTATGATTTGAGAAGTAATAAGTATTTAGAAAAGTGAAGAAGTAAAGTAAGAAAAGAAGTTAGAGCTTAGTTTAAAGGAGTATTCTTTGAGAAGTAATAAGTATTTAGAAAAGTGAAGAAGTAAAGTAAGAAAAGAAGATAGAGTTTCAACTAAAAGGAGTATGCTTTGAGAAGTAATAAGTATTTATAAAAGTGAAGAAGTAAAGTAAGAAAAGAAGATAGAGTTTCAGTTTAAAGGAGTAAGCTTTGAGAAGTAATATATATTTATAAATGTAAAGAAGTAAAGTAAGAAAAGAAGATAGAATTTCATTTTTAAAGAGTAAGCTTTGAGAAGTGATAAGTATTTAGAAAAGTGAAGAAGTAAAGTAAGAAAAGAAGATCTAATTTCAGTTTTAAGGAGTAAGCTTTGAGAAGTAATATGTATTTTGAAAAGTGAAGAAGTAAAGTAAGAAAAGAAGATAGAGTTTCAACTAAAAGGAGTATGCTTTGAGAAGTAATAAGTATTTTAAAAAAGTGAAGAAGTAAAGTAAGAAAAGAAGGTAGAGTTTCAACTAAAAAGAGTATGCTTTGAGAAGTAATAAGTATTTATAAAAGTGAAGAAGTAAAGTAAGAAAAGAAGATAGAGTTTCAGTTAAAGGAGTATGATTTGAGAAGTAATAAGTATTTAGAAAAGTGAAGAAGTAAAGTAAGAAAAGAAGGTAGGATTCAGTTTAAAGGAGTATGATTTGAGAAGTAATAAGTATTTAGAAAAGTGAAGAAGTAAAGTAGGAAAAAAAGGTAGAGTTTCAGTTTAAAGAAGTATGATTTGAGAAGTAATAAGTTTTAGAAAAGTGAAGAAGTAAAGTAAGAAAAGAAGATAGAGTTTCAACTAAAAGGAGTATGCTTTGAGAAGTAATATGTATCTTGAAAAGTGAAGAAGTAAAGTAAGAAAAGAAGGTAGGATTCAGTTTAAAGGAGTATGATTTGAGAAGTAATAAGTTTTAGAAAAGTGAATACGTAAAATAAGAAAAAGAAGGTATGATTCAGTTTAAAGGAGTATGCTTTGAGAAGTAATAAGTATTTTAAAAAAGTGAATAAGTAAAGTAAGAAAAGAAGATAGAGTATCAACTAAAAGGAGTATGCTTTGAGAAGTAATAAGTATTTAGAAAAGTGAAGAAGTAAAGTAAGAAAAGAAGATAGAGTTTCAGTTAAAGGAGTATGATTTGAGAAGTAATATGTATTTGAAAAGTGAAGAAGTAAAGTAAGAAAAGAAGTTAGAGCTTAGTTTAAAGGAGTAAGCTTTGAGAAATAATATGTATTTTAAAAAAGTGAAGAAGTAAAGTAAGAAAAGAAGGTAGAGTTTCAACTAAAAGGAGTATGCTTTGAGAAGTAATAAGTATTTAGAAAAGTGAATAAGTAAAGTAAGAAAAGAAGATAGAGTTTCAGTTTAAAGGAGTATGATTTGAGAAGTAATAAGTTTTAGAAAAGTGAAGAAGTAAAGTAAGAAAGGAAGGTAGAGTTTCAGTTTAAAGGAGTATGATTTGAGAAGTAATAAGTATTTTGAAAAGTGAATACGTAAAGTAAGAAAGGAAGTTAGAGCTTAGTTTAAAGGAGTATTCTTTGAGAAGTAATAAGTATTTTGAAAAGTGAAGAAGTAAAGTAAGAAAAGAAGATAGAGTTTCAGTTTTAAGGAGTATGCTTTGAGAAGTAATAAGTATTTAGAAAAGTGAAGAAGTAAAGTAAGAAAAGAAGATAGAATTTCATTTTTAAAGAGTAAGCTTTGAGAAGTGATAAGTATTTTGAAAAGTGAAGAAGTAAAGTAAGAAAAGAAGATAGAGTTTCAGTTAAATGAGTATGATTTGAGAAGTAATATGTATTTGAAAAGTGAAGAAGTAAAGTAAGAAAAGAAGATAGAGTTTCAACTAAAAGGAGTATGCTTTGAGAAGTAATAAGTATTTTAAAAAGTGAAGAAGTAAAGTAAGAAAAGAAGGTAGAGTTTCAACTAAAAGGAGTATGCTTTGAGAAGTAATAAGTATTTATAAAAGTGAAGAAGTAAAGTAAGAAAAGAAGATAGAGTTTCAGTTAAAGGAGTATGATTTGAGAAGTAATAAGTATTTAGAAAAGTGAAGAAGTAAAGTAAGAAAAGAAGGTAGGATTCAGTTTAAAGGAGTATGCTTTGAGAAGTAATAAGTTTTAGAAAAGTGAAGAAGTAAAGTAAGAAAGGAAGGTAGAGTTTCAGTTTAAAGGAGTATGATTTGAGAAGTAATAAGTATTTTGAAAAGTGAATACGTAAAGTAAGAAAGGAAGTTAGAGCTTAGTTTAAAGGAGTATTCTTTGAGAAGTAATAAGTATTTAGAAAAGTGAAGAAGTAAAGTAAGAAAAGAAGATAGAGTTTCAACTAAAAGGAGTATGCTTTGAGAAATAATAAGTATTTAGAAAAGTGAAGAAGTAAAGTAAGAAAAGAAGGTAGAGTTTCAGTTTAAAGGAGTATGCTTTGAGAAGTAATAAGTATTTAGAAAAGTGAAGAAGTAAAGTAAGAAAAGAAGATAGAGTATCAACTAAAAGGAGTATGCTTTGAGAAATAATAAGTATTTTGAAAGGTGAAGAAGTAAAGTAAGAAAAGAAGATCTAATTTCAGTTTTAAGGAGTAAGCTTTGAGAAGTAATATGTATTTTGAAAAGTGAAGAAGTAAAGTAAGAAAAGAAGATAGAGTTTCAACTAAAAGGAG
>CAMPDV010004131.1:0-41449 GCA_946699065.1 Loxodes magnus | reverse complement strand
ATGCATTTCTAGTTATATTCATTTCTAGTTATATACATTTCTAGTTATATGCATTTCTAGCTATATGCATTTCTAGCTATATACATTTCTAGTTATATGCATTTCTAGTTATATGCATTTCTAGTTATATGCATTTCTAGTTATATGCATTTCTAGCTATATACATTTCTAGTTATATGCATTTCTAGCTATATACATTTCTAGCTATATACATTTCTAGTTATATGCATTTCTAGCTATATACATTTCTAGCTATATACATTTCTAGCTATATACATTTCTAGTTATATGCATTTCTAGTTATATGCATTTCTAGTTATATGCATTTCTAGTTATATGCATTTCTAGTTATATGCATTTCTAGTTATATGCATTTCTAGTTATATGCATTTCTAGTTATATGCATTTCTAGCTATATACATTTCTAGTTATATGAATTTCTAGTTATATGCATTTCTAGTTATATGCATTTCTAGTTATATGCATTTCTAGTTATATGCATTTCTAGTTATATACATTTCTAGTTATATGCATTTCTAGTTATATGCATTTCTAGCTATATGCATTTCTAGTTATATGCATTTCTAGTTATATACATTTCTAGTTATATACATTCTAGTTCTATGCATTTCTAGCTATATACATTTCTAGTTATATGCATTTCTAGTTATATGCATTTCTAGTTATATACATTTCTAGTTATATACATTTCTAGTTCTATGCATTTCTAGCTATATACATTTCTAGTTATATGCGTTTCTAGTTATATGCATTTCTAGCTATATACATTTCTAGTTATATGAATTTCTAGTTATATGCATTTCTAGTTATATGCATTTCTAGTTATATGCATTTCTAGTTATATTCATTTCTAGCTATATGCATTTCTAGTTATATGAATTTCTAGTTATATGCATTTCTAGTTATATGCATTTCTAGTTATATGCATTTCTAGCTATATACATTTCTAGTTATATGCATTTCTAGTTCTATGCATTTCTAGCTATATACATTTCTAGTTATATGCATTTCTAGTTATATGCATTTCTAGTTATATGCATTTCTAGCTATATACATTTCTAGTTATATGCATTTCTAGTTATATGCATTTCTAGTTATATACATTTCTAGTTATATACATTTCTAGTTATATGCATTTCTAGTTATATACATTTCTAGCTATATGCATTTCTAGTTATATGAATTTCTAGTTATATGCATTTCTAGTTATATGCATTTCTAGTTATATGCATTTCTAGCTATATACATTTCTAGTTATATGCATTTCTAGTTCTATGCATTTCTAGCTATATACATTTCTAGTTATATGCAATTCTAGCTATATACATTTCTAGTTATATGCATTTCTAGTTATATACATTTCTAGTTATATGCATTTCTAGTTATATGCATTTCTAGTTATATACATTTCTAGTTATATACATTTCTAGTTATATGCATTTCTAGTTATATGCATTTCTAGCTATATACATTTCTAGTTATATGCATTTCTAGTTATATGCAATTCTAGCTATATACATTTCTAGTTATATGAATTTCTAGTTATATACATTTCTAGTTATATACATTTCTAGCTATATACATTTCTAGCTATATACACTTCTAGTTATATGCATTTCTAGCTATATACATTTCTAGTTATATGCATTTCTAGCTATATACATTTATAGCTATATACATTTCTAGTTATATGCAATTCTAGCTATATTCATTTCTAGTTATATGCATTTCTAGTTATATACATTTCTAGTTATATACATTTCTAGCTATATACATTTCTAGTTATATGCATTTCTAGCTATATACATTTCTAGTTATATGCATTTCTAGCTATATACATTTCTAGCTATATACATTTCTAGCTATATACATTTCTAGTTATATGCATTTCTAGTTATATACATTTCTAGCTATATGCATTTCTAGTTATATGAATTTCTAGTTATATGCATTTCTAGTTATATGCATTTCTAGTTATATGCATTTCTAGCTATATACATTTCTAGTTATATGCATTTCTAGTTCTATGCATTTCTAGCTATATACATTTCTAGTTATATGCAATTCTAGCTATATACATTTCTAGTTATATGCATTTCTAGTTATATACATTTCTAGTTATATGCATTTCTAGTTATATGCATTTCTAGTTATATACATTTCTAGTTATATACATTTCTAGTTATATGCATTTCTAGTTATATGCATTTCTAGCTATATACATTTCTAGTTTATATGCATTTCTAGTTATATGCAATTCTAGCTATATACATTTCTAGTTATATGAATTTCTAGTTATATACATTTCTAGTTATATACATTTCTAGCTATATACATTTCTAGCTATATACACTTCTAGTTATATGCATTTCTAGCTATATACATTTCTAGTTATATGCATTTCTAGCTATATACATTTATAGCTATATACATTTCTAGTTATATGCAATTCTAGCTATATTCATTTCTAGTTATATGCATTTCTAGTTATATACATTTCTAGTTATATACATTTCTAGCTATATACATTTCTAGTTATATGCATTTCTAGCTATATACATTTCTAGTTATATGCATTTCTAGCTATATACATTTCTAGCTATATACATTTCTAGCTATATACATTTCTAGTTATATGCATTTCTAGTTATATACATTTATAGCTATATACATTTATAGCTATATACATTTCTAGCTATATACATTTCTAGTTATATGCATTTCTAGTTATATACATTTCTAGTTATATGCATTTCTAGTTATATTCATTTCTAGTTATATACATTTCTAGCTATATACATTTCTAGCTATATACACTTCTAGTTATATGCATTTCTAGCTATATACATTTCTAGTTATATGCATTTCTAGCTATATACATTTCTAGTTATATACATTTCTAGTTATATGCATTTCTAGCTATATACATTTCTAGCTATATACATTTCTAGTTATATGCATTTCTAGCTATATACATTTCTAGTTATATGCATTTCTAGTTATATGCATTTCTAGCTATATACATTTCTAGTTATATGCATTTCTAGCTATATACATTTCTAGCTATATTCATTTCTAGCTATATACATTTCTAGTTATATGCATTTCTAGTTCTATGCATTTCTAGCTATATACATTTCTAGCTATATACATTTCTAGTTATATGCATTTCTAGCTATATACATTTCTAGTTTATATGCCATTTCTAGTTATATGCATTTCTAGCTATATACATTTCTAGCTATATACATTTCTAGTTATATGCATTTCTAGCTATATACATTTCTAGTTAAATGCATTTCTAGCTATATACATTTCTAGCTATATACATTTCTAGTTATATGCATTTCTAGTTATATTCATTTCTAGTTATATACATTTCTAGTTATATGCATTTCTAGTTATATGCATTTCTAGTTATATGCATTTCTAGCTATATACATTTCTAGTTATATGCATTTCTAGCTATATACATTTCTAGTTATATGCATTTCTAGTTATATGCATTTCTAGCTATATTCATTTCTAGCTATATACATTTCTAGTTATATGCATTTCTAGCTATATTCATTTCTAGTTATATACATTTCTAGTTATATGCATTTCTAGCTATATACATTTCTAGTTATATGCATTTCTAGCTATATACATTTCTAGTATATGCAATTCTAGCTTATATTCATTTCTAGTTATATGCATTTCTAGCTATATACATTTCTAGCTATATACATTTCTAGTTATATGCATTTCTAGTTATATACATTTCTAGCTATATACATTTCTAGCTATATACATTTCTAGCTATATTCATTTCTAGTTATATTCATTTCTAGTTATATACATTTCTAGTTATATTCATTTCTAGCTATATACATTTCTAGTTTATATGCATTTCTAGCTACATTCATTTCTAGTTATATGCATTTCTAGCTATATTCATTTCTAGCTATATACATTTCTAGTTATATGCATTTCTAGCTATATTCATTTATAGCTATATACATTTCTAGCTATATACATTTCTAGTTATATGCATTTGTAGTTATATAAATTTCTAGCTATATACATTTCTAGTTATATGCATTTCTAGCTATATACATTTCTAGTTATATGCATTTCTAGTTATATGCATTTCTAGTTATATGCATTTCTAGTTATATACATTTCTAGCTATATACATTTCTAGTTATATGCATTTCTAGCTATATACATTTCTAGCTATATACATTTCTAGCTATATACATTTCTAGCTATATTCATTTCTTGTTATATGCATTTCTAGCTATATTCATTTCTAGTTATATGCATTTTCTAGCTATATACATTTCTAGTTATATGCATTTCTAGCTATATACATTTCTAGTTATATGCATTTCTAGCTATATTCATTTCTAGTTATATACATTTCTAGTTATATGCATTTCTAGTTATATGCATTTCTAGTTATATGCATTTCTAGTTATATACATTTCTAGTTATATGCATTTCTAGTTATATGCATTTCTAGCTATATTCATTTCTAGTTATATACATTTCTAGTTATATGCATTTCTAGCTATATGAATTTCTAGTTTATATGCATTTCTAGTTATATGCATTTCTAGTTATATGCATTTCTAGTTATATACATTTCTAGTATATGCATTTCTAGTTATATACAATTCTAGTTATATGCATTTCTAGTTATATGCATTTCTAGTATATGCATTATATGCATTTCTAGTTATATGCATTTCTAGTTATATGCGTTTCTAGTTATATGCATTTCTAGCTATATACATTTCTAGTTATATGAATTTCTAGTTATATGCATTTCTAGTTATATGCATTTCTAGTTATATGCATTTCTAGTTATATTCATTTCTAGTTATATTCATTTCTAGTTATATTCATTTCTAGTTATATGCATTTCTAGTTTTATGCATTTCTAGTTATATACATTTCTAGTTATATGCATTTCTAGTTATATGAATTTCTAGTTATATGCATTTCTAGTTATATACATTTCTAGTTATATGCATTTCTAGTTATATGCATTTCTAGTTATATGCATTTCTAGCTATATACATTTCTAGTTATATGCATTTCTAGTTATATGCATTTCTAGTTATATACATTTCTAGTTATATACATTTCTAGTTATATGCATTTCTAGTTATATACATTTCTAGCTATATGCATTTCTAGTTATATGAATTTCTAGTTATATGCATTTCTAGTTATATGAATTTCTAGTTATATGCATTTCTAGCTATATACATTTCTAGTTATATGCATTTCTAGTTCTATACATTTCTAAGCTATATACATTTCTAGTTATATGCATTTCTAGTTCTATGCATTTCTAGCTATATACATTTCTAGTTATATGCAATTCTAGCTATATACATTTCTAGTTATATGCATTTCTAGTTATATACATTTCTAGTTATATACATTTCTAGTTATATGCATTTCTAGTTATATGCATTTCTAGCTATATACATTTCTAGTTATATGCATTTCTAGCTATATACATTTCTAGCAATATTCATTTCTAGCTATATACATTTCTAGTTATATGCATTTATAGCTATATACATTTATAGCTATATACATTTCTAGCTATATACATTTCTAGTTATATGCATTTCTAGTTATATACATTTCTAGTTATATGCATTTCTAGCTATATACATTTATAGCTATATACATTTTCTAGCTATATACATTCTAGCTATATACATTTCTAGTTATATGCATTTCTAGCTATATACATTTCTAGCTATATACATTTCTAGCTATATACATTTCTAGTTATATGCATTTCTAGCTATATACATTTCTAGTTATATGCATTTCTAGCTATATACATTTCTAGCTATATACATTTCTAGCTATATACATTTCTAGTTATATGCATTTCTAGTTATATACATTTATAGCTATATACATTTATAGCTATATACATTTCTAGTTATATGCATTTCTAGCTATATTTATTTCTAGTTATATACATTTCTAGTTATATGCATTTCTAGCTATATACATTTCTAGTTATATGCATTTCTAGTTATATTCATTTCTAGTTATATACATTTCTAGCTATATACATTTCTAGCTATATACACTTCTAGTTATATGCATTTCTAGCTATATACATTTCTAGTTATATACATTTATAGCTATATACATTTATAGCTATATACATTTCTAGTTATATGCATTTCTAGCTATATACTTTCTAGTTATATGCAATTCTAGCTATATTCATTTCTAGTTATATGCATTTCTAGTTATATACATTTCTAGTTATATACATTTCTAGCTATATACATTTCTAGTTATATGCATTTCTAGCTATATACATTTCTAGTTATATGCATTTCTAGCTATATACATTTCTAGCTATATACATTTCTAGTTATATACATTTCTAGTTATATGCATTTATAGCTATATACATTTATAGCTATATACATTTCTAGCTATATACATTTCTAGTTATATGCATTTCTAGTTATATACATTTCTAGTTATATGCATTTCTAGCTATATACATTTCTAGTTATATGCATTTCTAGCTATATACATTTCTAGCTATATACATTTCTAGCTTTATACATTTCTAGTTATATGCATTTCTAGCTATATACATTTCTAGTTATATGCATTTCTAGCTATATACATTTCTAGCTATATACATTTCTAGTTATATGCATTTCTAGTTATATTCATTTCTAGCTATATACATTTCTAGCTATATACATTTCTAGTTATATGCATTTCTAGTTATATACATTTCTAGTTATATGCATTTCTAGTTATATGCATTTCTAGTTATATGCATTTCTAGCTATATACATTTCTAGTTATATGCATTTCTAGCTATATACATTTCTAGTTATATGCATTTCTAGTTATATGCATTTCTAGCTATATTCATTTCTAGCTATATACATTTCTAGTTATATGCATTTCTAGCTATATTCATTTCTAGTTATATACATTTCTAGTTATATGCATTTCTAGCTATATACATTTCTAGTTATATGCATTTCTAGCTATATACATTTCTAGTTATATGCAATTCTAGCTATATTCATTTCTAGTTATATGCATTTCTAGCTATATACATTTCTAGCTATATACATTTCTAGTTATATGCATTTCTAGTTATATGCATTTCTAGCTATATTCATTTCTAGTTATATACATTTCTAGCTATATTTCATTTCTAGTTATATTCATTTCTAGTTATATACATTTCTAGTTATATTCATTTCTAGCTATATACATTTCTAGTTATATGCATTTCTAGCTACATTCATTTCTAGTTATATGCATTTCTAGCTATATTCATTTCTAACTATATACCATTTCTAGTTATATGCATTTCTAGCTATATACACATTTATAGCTATATACATTTCTAGCTATATACATTTCAAATTATATGCATTTCTAGTTATATAAATTTCTAGTTATATGCATTTCTTGCTATATACATTTCTAGCTATATACATTTCTAGTTATATGCATTTCTAGCTATATACATTTCTAGTTATATGCATTTCTAGTTATATGCATTTCTAGTTATATGCATTTCTAGTTATATACATTTCTAGCTATATACATTTCTAGTTATATGCATTTCTAGCTATATACATTTCTAGCTATATACATTTCTAGCTATATACATTTCTAGTTATATACATTTCTAGCTATATACATTTCTAGTTATATGCATTTCTAGTTATATGCATTTCTAGTTATATGCATTTCTAGTTATATGCATTTCTAGTTACATTCATTTCTTGCTATATACATTTCTAGTTATATTCATTTCTAGCTATATTCATTTCTAGTTATATGCATTTCTAGCTATATACATTTCTAGCTATATACATTTCTAGTTATATGCATTTCTAGTTATATGCAATTCTGGCTATATTCATTTCTAGTTATATGCATTTCTAGCTATATACATTTCTAGTTATATGCATTTCTAGTTATATGCATTTCTAGTTATATGCATTTCTTGCTATATACATTTCTAGCTATATACATTTATAGTTATATGCATTTCTAGTTATATGCATTTCTAGTTATATGCATTTCTAGTTATATACATTTCTAGTTATATGCATTTCTAGTTATATGCATTTCTAGTTATATGCATTTCTAGCTATATACATTTCTAGTTATATGCATTTCTAGTTATATGCATTTCTAGTTATATGCATTTCTAGTTATATACATTTCTAGTTATATACATTTCTAGTTATATGCATTTCTAGTTATATGCATTTCTAGCTATATGCATTTCTAGCTATATACATTTCTAGTTATATGCATTTCTAGTTATATACATTTCTAGTTATATGCATTTCTAGTTATATGTATTTCTAGTTATATACATTTCTAGTTATATACATTTCTAGTTATATGCATTTCTAGTTATATGCATTTCTAGTTATATACATTTCTAGTTATATGCATTTCTAGTTATATGCATTTCTAGCTATATGCATTTCTAGTTTTATGCATTTCTAGTTATATACATTTCTAGTTATATACATTTCTAGCTATATACATTTCTAGCTATATACATTTCTAGTTATATGCATTTCTAGCTATATACATTTCTAGCTATATACATTTCTAGCTTTATACATTTCTAGTTATATGCATTTCTAGCTATATACATTTCTAGTTATATGCATTTCTAGCTATATACATTTCTAGCTATATACATTTCTAGTTATATGCATTTCTAGTTATATTCATTTCTAGTTATATACATTTCTAGTTATATGCATTTCTAGTTATATGCATTTCTAGTTATATGCATTTCTAGCTATATACATTTCTAGTTATATGCATTTCTAGCTATATACATTTCTAGTTATATGCATTTCTAGTTATATGCATTTCTAGTTGAATGCATTTCTAGCTATATTCATTTCTAGTTATATGCATTTCTAGCTATATACATTTATAGCTATATACATTTCTAGTTATATGCATTTCTAGTTTTATGCATTTCTAGTTATATACATTTCTAGTTATATGCATTTCTAGTTATATACATTTCTAGTTATATGCATTTCTAGCTATATACATTTCTAGCTATATACATTTATAGTTATATGCATTTCTAGTTATATGCATTTCTAGTTATATGCATTTCTAGTTATATACATTTCTAGTTATATGCATTTCTAGCTATATTCATTTCTAGTTATATACATTTCTAGTTATATGCATTTCTAGTTATATGCATTTCTAGCTATATGCATTTCTAGTTATATGCATTTCTAGTTATATACATTTCTAGTTATATGCATTTCTGCTACATTCATTTCTAGTTATATGCATTTCTAGCTATATGCATTTCTAGCTATATACATTTCTAGCTATATACATTTCTAGTTATATGCATTTCTAGCTATATACATTTCTAGTTATATGCATTTCTAGCTATATACATTTCTAGTTATATACATTTCTAGTTATATGCATTTCTAGCTATATACATTTCTAGTTATATTCATTTCTAGTTATATACATTTCTAGTTATATGCATTTCTAGTTATATACATTTCTAGTTATATGCATTTCTAGCTATATACATTTCTAGTTATATGCATTTCTAGTTATATACATTTCTAGTTATATGCATTTCTAGCTATATACATTTCTAGTTATATACATTTCTAGTTATATGCATTTCTAGTTATATGCATTTCTAGTTATATTCATTTCTAGTTATATACATTCTAGTTATATGCATTTCTAGTTATAAGCATTTCTAGTTATATGCATTTCTAGTTATATGCATTTCTAGTTATATACATTTCTAGTTATATGCATTTCTAGCTATATACATTTCTAGTTATATGCATTTCTAGCTACATTCATTTCTAGTTATATGCATTTCTAGCTATATTCATTTCTAGTTATATGCATTTCTAGTTATATGCATTTCTAGTTATATACATTTCTAGCTATATTCATTCTAGCTATATACAATTTCTAGTTATATGCATTTCTAGCTATATACATTTATAGCTATATACATTTATAGCTATATACATTTCTAGTTATATGCATTTCTAGCTATATACATTTCTAGTTATATGCATTTCTAGCTATATTTATTTCTAGTTATATACATTTCTAGTTATATGCATTTCTAGCTATATTCATTTCTAGTTATATACATTTCTAGTTATATGCATTTCTAGCTATATACATTTATAGCTATATGCATTTCTAGCTATATACATTTCTAGTTATATGCATTTCTAGCTATATACATTTCTAGTTATATACATTTCTAGTTATATGCATTTCTAGTTATATACATTTCTAGTTATATGCATTTCTAGCTATATACATTTCTGGCTATATACATTTCTAGTTATATGCATTTCTTGCTATATACATTTCTAGTTATATGCATTTCTAGCTATATACATTTCTAGCTATATACATTTCTAGTTATATGCATTTCTAGTTATATACATTTCTAGTTATATGCATTTCTAGCTATATACATTTATAGCTATATACATTTCTAGCTATATACATTTCTAGCTATATACATTTCTAGTTATATGCATTTCTAGCTATATACATTTCTAGCTATATACATTTCTAGCTTTATACATTTCTAGTTATATGCATTTCTAGCTATATACATTCTAGTTATATGCATTTCTAGCTATATACATTTCTAGCTATATACATTTCTAGTTATATGCATTTCTAGTTATATTCATTTCTAGTTATATACATTTCTAGTTATATGCATTTCTAGCTATATACATTTCTAGTTATATGCATTTCTAGCTATATACATTTCTAGCTATATTCATTTCTAGTTATATGCATTTCTAGCTATATACATTTCTAGCTATATACATTTCTAGTTATATGCATTTCTAGCTATATACATTTCTAGCTATATACATTTCTAGTTATATGCATTTCTAGTTATATACATTTATAGCTATATACATTTATAGCTATATACATTTCTAGCTATATACATTTCTAGTTATATGCATTTCTAGTTATATACATTTCTAGTTATATGCATTTCTAGTTATATTCATTTCTAGTTATATACATTTCTAGCTATATACATTTCTAGCTATATACACTTCTAGTTATATGCATTTCTATATATATACACTTCTAGTTATATGCATTTCTAGCTATAATACATTTCTAGCTATATACATTTCTAGTTATATGCATTTCTAGCTATATACATTTCTAGCTATATACATTTCTAGCTATATACATTTCTAGTTATATACATTTCTAGTTATATGCATTTATAGCTATATACATTTATAGGCTATATGCATTTCTAGTTATATGCATTTCTAGTTATATGTATTTCTAGTTATATACATTTCTAGTTATATACATTTCTAGTTATATGCATTTCTAGTTATATACATTTCTAGCTATATGCATTTCTAGTTATATACATTTCTAGTTATATGCATTTCTAGCTATATACATTTCTAGCTATATACATTTCTAGCTTTATACATTTCTAGTTATATGCATTTCTAGTTATATACATTTCTAGTTATATGCATTTCTAGCTATATACATTTCTAGCTCTATACATTTCTAGTTATATGCATTTCTAGTTATATTCATTTCTAGTTATATACATTTCTAGTTATATGCATTTCTAGTTATATGCATTTCTAGTTATATGCATTTCTAGCTATATACATTTCTAGTTATATGCATTTCTAGCTATATACATTTCTAGTTATATGCATTTCTAGTTATATGCATTTCTAGCTATATTCATTTCTAGCTATATACATTTCTAGTTATATGCATTTCTAGCTATATTCATTTCTAGTTATATACATTTCTAGTTATATTCATTTCTAGCTATATACATTTCTAGTTATATGCATTTCTAGCTATATACATTTCTAGTTATATGCAATTCTAGCTATATTCATTTCTAGTTATATGCATTTCTAGCTATATACATTTCTAGTTATATGCAATTCTAGCTATATTCATTTCTAGTTATATGCATTTCTAGCTATATGCATTTCTAGCTATATACATTTCTAGTTATATGCATTTCTAGTTATATGCATTTCTAGCTATATACATTTCTAGCTATATACATTTCTAGCTATATTCATTTCTAGTTATATTCATTTCTAGTTATATACATTTCTAGTTATATTCATTTCTAGCTATATACATTTCTAGTTATATGCATTTCTAGCTACATTCATTTCTAGTTATATGCATTTCTAGCTATATTCATTTCTAGCTATATACATTTCTAGTTATATGCATTTCTAGCTATATACATTTATAGCTATATACATTTCTAGCTATATACATTTCTAGTTATATGCATTTCTAGTTATATAAATTTCTAGTTATATGCATTTCTTGCTATATACATTTCTAGCTATATACATTTCTAGTTATATGCATTTCTAGTTATATGCATTTCTAGTTATATGCATTTCTAGTTATATGCATTTCTAGTTATATGCATTTCTAGCTATATGCATTTCTAGCTATATACATTTCTAGTTATATGCATTTCTAGCTATATACATTTCTAGCTATATACATTTCTAGTTATATGCATTTCTAGTTATATGCATTTCTAGCTATATGCATTTCTAGCTATATACATTTCTAGCTATATACATTTCTAGCTATATACATTTCTAGTTATATGCATTTCTTGCTATATACATTTCTAGTTATATTCATTTCTAGCTACATTCATTTCTAGTTATATGCATTTCTAGCTATATTCATTTCTAGCTATATACATTTCTAGTTATATGCATTTATAGCTATATACATTTATAGCTATATACATTTCTAGCTATATGCATTTCTAGTTATATTCATTTCTAGTTATATACATTTCTAGTTATATACATTTCTAGTTATATGCATTTCTAGTTATATGCATTTCTAGTTAAATACATTTCTAAGTTATATGCATTTCTAGCTATATGCATTTCTAGTTATATTCATTTCTAGTTATATACATTTCTAGTTATATACATTTCTAGCTATATACATTTCTAGTTATATGCATTTCTAGTTATATACATTTCTAGTTATATGCATTTCTACTTATATGCATTTCTAGTTGAATGCATTTCTAGCTATATACATTTCTAGTTATATTCATTTCTAGCTATATACATTTCTAGTTATATGCATTTCTAGCTACATTCATTTCTAGTTATATGCATTTCTAGCTATATTCATTTCTAGCTATATACATTTCTAGTTATATGCATTTCTAGCTATATACATTTCTAGTTATATGCAATTCTAGCTATATTCATTTCTAGTTATATGCATTTCTAGCTATATAAATTTCTAGTTATATGCATTTCTTGCTATATACATTTCTAGCTATATACATTTCTAGTTATATGCATTTCTAGCTATATACATTTCTAGTTATATGCATTTCTAGTTATATGCATTTCTAGTTATATGCATTTCTAGTTATATGCATTTCTAGCTATATACATTTCTAGTTATATGCATTTCTAGCTATATACATTTCTAGCTATATACATTTCTAGTTATATGCATTTCTAGCTTTATACATTTCTAGCTATATACATTTCTAGCTATATACATTTCTAGTTATATGCATTTCTAGTTATATGCATTTCTAGCTATATGCATTTCTAGCTATATGCATTTCTAGCTATATACATTTCTAGCTATATACATTTCTAGTTATATGCATTTCTAGCTTTATACATTTCTAGCTATATACATTTATAGCTATATACATTTCTAGCTATATGCATTTCTAGTTATATGCATTTCTAGTTATATGCATTTCTAGCTATATGCATTTCTAGCTATATACATTTCTAGCTATATACATTTCTAGTTATATGCAATTCTTGCTATATACATTTCTAGTTATATGCATTTCTAGTTATATTCATTTCTAGTTATATGCATTTCTAGTTATATGCATTTCTAGTTATATGCATTTCTAGCTATATACATTTCTAGTTATATGCATTTATAGCTATATACATTTATAGCTATATACATTTCTAGCTATATACATTTCTAGTTATATGCATTTCTAGTTATATACATTTCTAGTTATATGCATTTCTAGTTATATGCATTTCTAGTTATATGCATTTCTAGCTATATACATTTCTAGCTATATACATTTCTAGCTATATTCATTTCTAGTTATATTCATTTCTAGCTATATACATTTCTAGTTATATGCAATTCTAGCTATATTCATTTCTAGTTATATGCATTTCTAGCTATATGCATTTCTAGCTATATACATTTCTAGTTATATGCATTTCTAGTTATATGCATTTCTAGCTATATACATTTCTAGCTATATACATTTCTAGCTATATTCATTTCTAGTTATATTCATTTCTAGTTATATACATTTCTAGTTATATTCATTTCTAGCTATATACATTTCTAGCTATATACATTTCTAGCTTTATACATTTCTAGTTATATGCATTTCTAGCTATATACATTTCTAGTTATATGCATTTCTAGCTATATACATTTCTAGCTATATACATTTCTAGTTATATGCATTTCTAGTTATATTCATTTCTAGTTATATACATTTCTAGTTATATGCATTTCTAGTTATATGCATTTCTAGTTATATGCATTTCTAGCTATATACATTTCTAGTTATATGCATTTCTAGCTATATACATTTCTAGTTATATGCATTTCTAGTTATATGCATTTCTAGCTATATTCATTTCTAGCTATATACATTTCTAGTTATATGCATTTCTAGCTATATTCATTTCTAGTTATATACATTTCTAGTTATATTCATTTCTAGCTATATACATTTCTAGTTATATGCATTTCTAGCTATATACATTTCTAGTTATATGCAATTCTAGCTATATTCATTTCTAGTTATATGCATTTCTAGCTATATACATTTCTAGTTATATGCAATTCTAGCTATATTCATTTCTAGTTATATGCATTTCTAGCTATATGCATTTCTAGCTATATACATTTCTAGTTATATGCATTTCTAGTTATATGCATTTCTAGCTATATACATTTCTAGCTATATACATTTCTAGCTATATTCATTTCTAGTTATATTCATTTCTAGTTATATACATTTCTAGTTATATTCATTTCTAGCTATATACATTTCTAGTTATATGCATTTCTAGCTACATTCATTTCTAGTTATATGCATTTCTAGCTATATTCATTTCTAGCTATATACATTTCTAGTTATATGCATTTCTAGCTATATACATTTCTAGTTATATGCAATTCTAGCTATATTCATTTCTAGTTATATGCATTTCTAGCTATATAAATTTCTAGTTATATGCATTTCTTGCTATATACATTTCTAGCTATATACATTTCTAGTTATATGCATTTCTAGCTATATACATTTCTAGTTATATGCATTTCTAGTTATATGCATTTCTAGTTATATGCATTTCTAGTTATATGCATTTCTAGCTATATACATTTCTAGTTATATGCATTTCTAGCTATATACATTTCTAGCTATATACATTTCTAGTTATATGCATTTCTAGCTTTATACATTTCTAGCTATATACATTTCTAGCTATATACATTTCTAGTTATATGCATTTCTAGTTATATGCATTTCTAGCTATATGCATTTCTAGCTATATACATTTCTAGCTATATACATTTCTAGCTATATACATTTCTAGTTATATGCATTTCTTGCTATATACATTTCTAGTTATATGCATTTCTAGTTATATTCATTTCTAGTTATATGCATTTCTAGTTATATGCATTTCTAGTTATATGCATTTCTAGCTATATACATTTCTAGTTATATGCATTTATAGCTATATACATTTATAGCTATATACATTTCTAGCTATATACATTTCTAGTTATATGCATTTCTAGTTATATACATTTCTAGTTATATGCATTTCTAGTTATATGCATTTCTAGTTATATGCATTTCTAGTTATATACATTTCTAGTTATATGCATTTCTAGTTATTCGAATTTCTAGTTATATGCATTTCTAGTTATATGCATTTCTAGTTATATGCATTTCTAGTTATATTCATTTCTAGCTATATACATTTCTAGTTATATGCATTTCTAGCTACATTCATTTCTAGTTATATGCATTTCTAGCTATATTCATTTCTAGCTATATACATTTCTAGTTATATGCATTTCTAGCTATATACATTTCTAGTTATATGCAATTCTAGCTATATTCATTTCTAGTTATATGCATTTCTAGCTATATAAATTTCTAGTTATATGCATTTCTTGCTATATACATTTCTAGTTATATGCATTTCTAGTTATATGCATTTCTAGCTATATGCATTTCTAGCTATATGCATTTCTAGCTATATACATTTCTAGTTATATACATTTCTAGCTAAATACATTTCTAGTTATATACATTTCTAGCTATATACATTTCTAGTTATATGCATTTCTAGCTACATTCATTTCTAGTTATATGCATTTCTAGCTATATTCATTTCTAGCTATATACATTCTAGTTATATGCATTTCTAGCTATATACATTTCTAGTTATATGCAATTCTAGCTATATTCATTTCTAGTTATATGCATTTCTAGCTATATAAATTTCTAGTTATATGCATTTCTTGCTATATACATTTCTAGCTATATACATTTCTAGTTATATGCATTTCTAGCTATATACATTTCTAGTTATATGCATTTCTAGTTATATGCATTTCTAGTTATATGCATTTCTAGTTATATGCATTTCTAGCTATATACATTTCTAGTTATATGCATTTCTAGCTATATACATTTCTAGCTATATACATTTCTAGTTATATGCATTTCTAGCTTTATACATTTCTAGCTATATACATTTCTAGCTATATACATTTCTAGTTATATGCATTTCTAGTTATATGCATTTCTAGCTATATGCATTTCTAGCTATATACATTTCTAGCTATATACATTTCTAGTTATATGCATTTCTTGCTATATACATTTCTAGTTATATGCATTTCTAGTTATATTCATTTCTAGTTATATGCATTTCTAGTTATATGCATTTCTAGTTATATGCATTTCTAGCTATATACATTTCTAGTTATATGCATTTATAGCTATATACATTTATAGCTATATACATTTCTAGCTATATACATTTCTAGTTATATGCATTTCTAGTTATATACATTTCTAGTTATATGCATTTCTAGTTATATGCATTTCTAGTTATATGCATTTCTAGCTATATACATTTCTAGCTATATACATTTCTAGCTATATTCATTTCTAGTTATATTCATTTCTAGTTATATACATTTCTAGTTATATTCATTTCTAGCTATATACATTTCTAGTTATATGCATTTCTAGCTACATTTCATTTCTAGTTATATGCATTTCTAGCTATATTCATTTCTAGCTATATACATTTCTAGTTATATGCATTTCTAGCTATATACATTTCTAGTTATATGCAATTCTAGCTATATTCATTTCTAGTTATATGCATTTCTAGCTATATAAATTTCTAGTTATATGCATTTCTTGCTATATACATTTCTAGCTATATACATTTCTAGTTATATGCATTTCTAGCTATATACATTTCTAGTTATATGCATTTCTAGTTATATGCATTTCTAGTTATATGCATTTCTAGTTATATGCATTTCTAGCTATATACATTTCTAGTTATATGCATTTCTAGCTATATACATTTCTAGCTATATACATTTCTAGTTATATGCATTTCTAGCTTTATACATTTCTAGCTATATACATTTCTAGCTATATACATTTCTAGTTATATGCATTTCTAGTTATATGCATTTCTAGCTATATGCATTTCTAGCTATATGCATTTCTAGCTATATACATTTCTAGCTATATACATTTCTAGTTATATGCATTTCTAGCTTTATACATTTCTAGCTATATACATTTATAGCTATATACATTTCTAGCTATATGCATTTCTAGTTATATACATTTCTAGCTATATTCATTTCTAGCTATATACATTTCTAGTTATATGCATTTATAGCTATATACATTTATAGCTATATACATTTCTAGCTATATACATTTCTAGTTATATGCATTTCTAGTTATATACATTTCTAGTTATATGCATTTCTAGTTATATGCATTTCTAGTTATATGCATTTCTAGTTATATACATTTCTAGTTATATGCATTTCTAGTTATATACATTTCTAGCTAAATACATTTCTAGTTATATACATTTATAGCTATATACATTTCTAGCTATATACATTTCTAGTTATATGCATTTCTAGTTATATACATTTCTAGTTATATGCATTTCTACTTATATGCATTTCTAGTTGAATGCATTTCTAGCTATATGCATTTCTAGTTAAATGCATTTCTAGTTATATGCATTTCTAGCTATATACATTTCTGGCTATATAAATTTCTAGTTATATGCATTTCTAGTTATATGCATTTCTAGTTATATGCATTTCTAGTTATATGTATTTCTAGTTATATACATTTCTAGTTATATACATTTCTAGTTATATGCATTTCTAGTTATATACATTTCTAGCTATATGCATTTCTAGTTATATACATTTCTAGTTATATGCATTTATAGTTATATGCATTTCTAGTTATATGCATTTCTAGCTATATACATTTCTAGTTATATGCATTTCTAGCTATATACATTTCTAGCTATATACATTTCTAGCTATATGCATTTCTAGCTATATACATTTATAGCTACATTCATTTCTAGCTATATACATTTCTAGCTATATACACTTCTAGTTATATGCATTTCTAGCTATATACATTTCTAGTTATATGCATTTCTAGCTATATACATTTCTAGCTATATGCATTTCTAGCTATATACATTTCTAGCTATATACATTTCTAGCTATATACATTTCTAGTTATATGCATTTCTAGCTATATACATTTCTAGCTATATTCATTTCTAGTTATATGCATTTCTAGCTATATACATTTCTAGCTATATACATTTCTAGTTATATGCATTTCTAGCTATATACATTTCTAGCTATATACATTTCTAGCTATATACATTTCTAGTTATATGCATTTCTAGCTATATACATTTCTAGCTATATACATTTCTAGCTATATACATTTCTAGTTATATGCATTTCTAGCTATATACATTTCTAGTTATATGCATTTCTAGCTATATGCATTTTCTAGTTATATGCATTTCTAGTTATATGCATTTCTAGTTATATGCATTTCTAGTTATATGCATTTCTAGCTATATTCATTTATAGCTATATACATTTCTAGCTATATACATTTCTAGTTATATGCATTTCTAGCTATATACATTTCTAGTTATATGCATTTCTAGTTGAATGCATTTCTAGTTATATGCATTTCTAGCTATATACATTTATAGCTATATACATTTCTAGCTATATGCATTTCTAGCTATATACATTTCTAGTTATATGCATTTCTAGCTATATACATTTCTAGCTATATACATTTCTAGCTATATGCATTTCTAGCTATATGCATTTCTAGTTATATGCATTTCTAGCTATATAAATTTCTAGTTATATACATTTCTAGCTATATACATTTCTAGCTATATGCATTTCTAGTTATATGCATTTCTAGCTATATACATTTCTAGTTATATGCAATTCTAGTTATATGCATTTCTAGCTATATACATTTCTAGTTATATACATTTCTAGCTATATACATTTCTAGTTATATGCATTTCTAGCTACATTCATTTCTAGCTATATACATTTCTAGCTATATACACTTCTAGTTATATGCATTTCTAGCTATATGCATTTCTAGTTATATGCATTTCTAGCTATATACATTTCTAGTTATATACATTTCTAGCTATATACATTTCTAGCTATATGCATTTCTAGTTATATGCATTTCTAGCTATATACATTTCTAGCTATATACATTTCTAGCTATATACATTTCTAGCTAAATACATTTTTAGTTATATGCATTTCTAGCTATATACATTTCTAGTTATATGCATTTCTAGCTATATACATTTCTAGCTATATTCATTTCTAGTTATATGCATTTCTAGCTATATACATTTCTAGCTATATACATTTCTAGCTATATACATTTCTAGCTATATTCATTTCTAGTTATATGCATTTCTAGCTATATACATTTCTAGCTATATACATTTCTAGTTATATGCATTTCTAGCTATATGCATTTCTAGTTATATGCATTTCTAGTTATATGCATTTCTAGCTATATACATTTCTAGCTATATGCATTTCTAGCTATATACATTTCTAGTTATATGCATTTCTAACTATATACATTTCTAGCTATATACATTTCTAGCTATATACATTTCTAGCTATATACATTTCTAACTATATACATTTCTAGCTATATACATTTCTAGTTATATGCATTTCTAGCTATATACATTTCTAGCTATATACATTTCTAGCTATATACATTTCTAGTTATATGCATTTCTAGCTATATACATTTCTAGCTATATACATTTCTAGCTATATACATTTCTAGCTATATACATTTCTAGCTATATACATTTCTAGTTATATGCATTTCTAGCTATATACATTTCTAGCTATATACATTTAGCTAGAAATGTATATAGCTAGAAATGCATATAACTAGAAATGTATATAGCTAGAAATGTATATAGCTAGAAATGTATATAGCTAGAAATGTATATAGCTAGAAATGTATATAGCTAGAAATGCATATAACTAGAAATGTATATAGCTAGAAATGTATATAGCTAGAAATGTATATAGCTAGAAATGCATATAACTAGAAATGTATATAGCTAGAAATGTATATAGTTAGAAATGTATATAGCTAGAAATGTATATAGCTAGAAATGTATATAGCTAGAAATGTATATAGTTAGAAATGCATATAACTAGAAATGTATATAGCTAGAAATGCATATAGCTAGAAATGTATATAGCTAGAAATGCATATAACTAGAAATGCATATAACTAGAAATGCATATAGCTAGAAATGCATATAACTAGAAATGTATATAGCTAGAAATGTATATAGCTAGAAATGCATATAACTAGAAATGAATATAGCTAGAAATGTATATAGCTAGAAATGTATATAGCTAGAAATGTATATAGCTAGAAATGCATATAACTAGAAATGAATATAGCTAGAAATGTATATAGCTAGAAATGCATATAACTAGAAATGTATATAGCTAGAAATGCATATAACTAAAAATGTATTTAGCTAGAAATGTATATAGCTAGAAATGTATATAGCTAGAAATGTATATAGCTAGAAATGCATATAACTAGAAATGCATATAGCTAGAAATGTATATAAGCTAGAAATGTATATAACTAGAAATGTATATAGCTAGAAATGCATATAACTAGAAATGCATATAGCTAGAAATGCATATAACTAGAAGTGTATATAGCTAGAAATGTATATAGCTAGAAATGAATGTAGCTAGAAATGCATATAACTAGAAATGTATATAGCTAGAAATGTATATAACTAGAAATGTATATAGCTAGAAATGCATATAACTAGAATTGCATATAACTAGAAATGTATATAGCTAGAAATGCATATAACTAGAAATGCATATAGCTAGAAATGTATATAGCTAGAATGTATATAACTAGAAATTTATATAGCTAGAAATGCATATAACTAGAAATGAAATGTATAGCTAGAAATGCATATAGCTAGAAATGTATATAGCTAGAAATGTATATAGCTAGAAATGCATATAACTAGAAATGTATATAGCTAGAAATGCATATAGCTAGAAATGTATATAGCTATAAATGTATATAGCTAGAAATGCATATAACTAGAAATGCATTCAACTAGAAATGCATATAACTAGAAATGTATATAGCTAGAAATGCATATAACTAGAAATGTATATAGCTAGAAATGTATATAGCTATAAATGAATATAGCTAGAAATGCATATAACTAGAAATGCATATAACTAGAAATGCATATAACTAGAAATGCATATAACTAGAAATGCATATAGCTAGAAATGCATATAACTAGAAATGTATATAGCTAGAAATGCATATAACTAGAAATGTATATAGCTAGAAATGTATATAGCTAGAAATGTATATAGCTAGAAATGCATATAACTAGAAATGTATATAGCTAGAAATGTATATAGCTAGAAATGTATATAGCTAGAAATGCATATAACTAGAAATGTATATAGCTAGAAATGTATATAGCTAGAAATGCATATAACTAGAAATGAATATAGCTAGAAATGTATATAGCTAGAAATGCATATAACTAGAAATGTATATAGCTAGAAATGTATATAGCTAGAAATGTATATAGCTAGAAATGCATATAGCTAGAAATGTATATAGCTAGAAATGCATATAACTAGAAATGTATATAGCTAGAAATGCATATAACTAGAAGTGTATATAGCTAGAAATGTATATAGCTAGAAATGAATGTAGCTATAAATGTATATAGCTAGAAATGCATATAGCTAGAAATGTATATAGCTAGAAATGTATATAGCTAGAAATGCATATAACTAGAAATGTATATAGCTAGAAATGCATATAACTAGAAATGCATATAACTATAAATGCATATAACTAGAAATGTATATAACTAGAAATGCATATAGCTAGAAATGTATATAACTAGAAATGCATATAACTAGAAATGTATATAACTAGAAATGTATATAACTAGAAATACATATAACTAGAAATGCATATAACTAGAAATGCATATAACTAGAAATGCATATAACTAGAAATTTATATAGCCAGAAATGTATATAGCTAGAAATGCATATAACTAGAAATGCATTTAACTAGAAATGCATATAGCTAGAAATGCATTCAACTAGAAATGCATATAAGTAGAAATGCATATAACTAGAAATGTATATAACTAGAAATGCATATAACTAGAAATGTATATAGCTAGAAATGTATATAGCTATAAATGTATATAACTAGAAATGTATTTAGCTAGAAATGTATATAACTAGAAATGCATATAACTAGAAATGTATATAACTAGAAATGCATATAACTAGAAATGCATATAACTAGAAATGCATATAACTAGAAATGTATATAACTAGAAATGCATATAACTAGAAATGTATATAGCTAGAAATGTATATAGCTATAAATGTATATAGCTATAAATGCATATAACTAGAAATGTATATAGCTAGAAATGAATATAGCTAGAAATGTATATAACTAGAAATGCATATAGCTAGAAATGTATATAGCTATAAATGTATATAGCTAGAAATGTATAAAGCTAGAAATGCATATAACTAGAAATGTATATAGCTAGAAATGTATATAGCTAGAAATGCATATAGCTAGAAATGCATATAGCTAGAAATGCATATAACTAGAAATGCATATAACTAGAAATGTATATAGCTAGAAATGTATATAGCTAGAAATGTATAAAGCTAGAAATGCATATAACTAGAAATGTATATAGCTAGAAATGTATATAGCTAGAAATGCATATAACTAGAAATGTATATAGCTAGAAATGCATATAACTAGAAATGCATATAACTAGAAATGCATATAACTAGAAATGCATATAACTAGAAATGTATATAGCTAGAAATGCATATAACTAGAAATGTATATAGCTAGAAATGTATATAGCAAGAAATGCATATAACTAGAAATTTATATAGCTAGAAATGCATATAACTAGAAATGAATATAGCTAGAATTGCATATAACTAGAAATGTATATAGCTAGAAATGCATATAACTAGAAATGTATATAGCTAGAAATGAATATAGCTAGAAATGCATATAACTAGAAATGAATGTAGCTAGAAATGCATATAACTAGAAATGTATATAGCTAGAAATGAATATAACTAGAAATGTATATAACTAGAAATGAATATAACTAGAAATGAATATAGCTAGAAATGTATATAGCTAGAAATGTATATAGCTAGAAATGCATATAACTAGAAATGCATATAACTAGAAATGCATATAACTAGAAATGTATATAACTAGAAATGCATATAACTAGAAATGTATATAGCTAGAAATGTATATAGCTATAAATGTATATAGCTATAAATGCATATAACTAGAAATGTATATAGCTAGAAATGCATATAACTAGAAATGCATATAACTAGAAATGCATATAACTAGAAATGAATATAACTAGAAATGCATATAACTAGAAATGTATATAGCAAGAAATGCATATAACTAGAAATGTATATAGCTAGAAATGTATATAGCTAGAAATGCATATAGCTAGAAATGCATATAACTAGAAATGCATATAACTAGAAATGTATATAGCTAGAAATGTATATAGCTAGAAATGTATAAAGCTAGAAATGCATATAACTAGAAATGTATATAGCTAGAAATGTATATAGCTAGAAATGCATATAACTAGAAATGTATATAGCTAGAAATGCATATAACTAGAAATGCATATAACTAGAAATGCATATAACTAGAAATGCATATAACTAGAAATGTATATAGCTAGAAATGCATATAACTAGAAATGTATATAGCTAGAAATGTATATAGCAAGAAATGCATATAACTAGAAATTTATATAGCTAGAAATGCATATAACTAGAAATGAATATAGCTAGAATTGCATATAACTAGAAATGTATATAGCTAGAAATGCATATAACTAGAAATGTATATAGCTAGAAATGAATATAGCTAGAAATGCATATAACTAGAAATGAATGTAGCTAGAAATGCATATAACTAGAAATGTATATAGCTAGAAATGTATATAACTAGAAATGTATTTAGCTAGAAATGTATATAACTAGAAATGTATATAGCTAGAAATGCATATAGCTAGAAATGCATATAGCTAGAAATGCATATAACTAGAAATGCATATAACTAGAAATGTATATAGCAAGAAATGCATATAACTAGAAATTTATATAGCTAGAAATGCATATAACTAGAAATGAATATAGCTAGAATTGCATATAACTAGAAATGTATATAGCTAGAAATGCATATAACTAGAAATGTATATAGCTAGAAATGAATATAGCTAGAAATGCATATAACTAGAAATGAATGTAGCTAGAAATGCATATAACTAGAAATGTATATAGCTAGAAATGAATATAACTAGAAATGCATATAACTAGAAATGCATATAACTAGAAATGCATATAACTAGAAATTCGAATAACTAGAAATGCATATAACTAGAAATGTATATAACTAGAAATGCATATAACTAGAAATGCATATAACTAGAAATGCATATAACTAGAAATGTATATAACTAGAAATGCATATAACTAGAAATGTATATAGCTAGAAATGTATATAGCTATAAATGTATATAGCTATAAATGCATATAACTAGAAATGTATATAGCTAGAAATGCATATAACTAGAAATGCATATAACTAGAAATGCATATAACTAGAAATGAATATAACTAGAAATGCATATAACTAGAAATGTATATAGCAAGAAATGCATATAACTAGAAATGTATATAGCTAGAAATGTATATAGCTAGAAATGTATATAGCTAGAAATGCATATAGCTAGAAATGCATATAACTAGAAATGCATATAACTAGAAATGTATATAGCTAGAAATGTATATAGCTAGAAATGTATAAAGCTAGAAATGCATATAACTAGAAATGTATATAGCTAGAAATGTATATAGCTAGAAATGCATATAACTAGAAATGTATATAGCTAGAAATGCATATAACTAGAAATGCATATAACTAGAAATGCATATAACTAGAAATGCATATAACTAGAAATGTATATAGCTAGAAATGCATATAACTAGAAATGTATATAGCTAGAAATGTATATAGCAAGAAATGCATATAACTAGAAATTTATATAGCTAGAAATGCATATAACTAGAAATGAATATAGCTAGAATTGCATATAACTAGAAATGTATATAGCTAGAAATGCATATAACTAGAAATGTATATAGCTAGAAATGAATATAGCTAGAAATGCATATAACTAGAAATGAAATGTAGCTAGAAATGCATATAACTAGAAATGTATATAGCTAGAAATGAATATAACTAGAAATGTATATAACTAGAAATGAATATAACTAGAAATGAATATAGCTAGAAATGTATATAGCTAGAAATGTATATAGCTAGAAATGCATATAACTAGAAATGCATATAACTAGAAATGTATATAGCTAGAAATGCATATAGCTAGAAATGCATATAACTAGAAATGAATATAGCTAGAATTGCATATAACTAGAAATGTATATAGCTAGAAATGCATATAACTAGAAATGAATATAGCTAGAATTGCATATAACTAGAAATGTATATAGCTAGAAATGCATATAACTAGAAATGTATATAGCTAGAAATGAATATAACTAGAAATGTATATAACTAGAAATGAATATAGCTAGAAATGCATATAACTAGAAATGTATATAGCTAGAAATGAATATAGCTAGAAATGCATATAACTAGAAATGCATATAAACTAGAAATGTATATAGCTAGAAATGCATATAACTAGAAATGTATATAGCTAGAAATGCATATAACTAGAAATGCATATAACTAGAAATGCATATAACTAGAAATGTATATAACTAGAAATGAATATAACTAGAAATGCATAAACTAGAAATGTATATAGCTAGAAATGTATATAGCTAGAAATGCATATAACTAGAAATGTATATAGCTAGAAATGCATATAAACTAGAAATGTATAAAGCTAGAAATGTATATAGCTAGAAATGTATATAGCTAGAAATGAATATAACTAGAAATGTATATAACTAGAAATGAATATAACTAGAAATGAATATAGCTAGAAATGTATATAGCTAGAAATGTATATAGCTAGAAATGCATATAACTAGAAATGCATATAACTAGAAATGTATATAGCTAGAAATGCATATAGCTAGAAATGCATATAACTAGAAATGAATATAGCTAGAATTGCATATAACTAGAAATGTATATAGCTAGAAATGAATATAACTAGAAATGAATATAGCTAGAAATGTATATAGCTAGAAATGTATATAGCTAGAAATGCATATAACTAGAAATGCATATAACTAGAAATGCATATAACTAGAAATGTATATAACTAGAAATGCATATAACTAGAAATGTATATAGCTAGAAATGTATATAGCTATAAATGTATATAGCTATAAATGCATATAACTAGAAATGTATATAGCTAGAAATGCATATAACTAGAAATGCATATAACTAGAAATGCATATAACTAGAAATGAATATAACTAGAAATGCATATAACTAGAAATGTATATAGCAAGAAATGCATATAACTAGAAATGTATATAGCTAGAAATGTATATAGCTAGAAATGCATATAGCTAGAAATGCATATAACTAGAAATGCATATAACTAGAAATGCATATAGCTAGAAATGTATATAGCTATAAATGTATATAGCTAGAAATGTATAAAGCTAGAAATGCATATAACTAGAAATGTATATAGCTAGAAATGTATATAGCTAGAAATGCATATAGCTAGAAATGCATATAGCTAGAAATGCATATAACTAGAAATGCATATAACTAGAAATGTATATAGCTAGAAATGTATATAGCTAGAAATGTATAAAGCTAGAAATGCATATAACTAGAAATGTATATAGCTAGAAATGTATATAGCTAGAAATGCATATAACTAGAAATGTATATAGCTAGAAATGCATATAACTAGAAATGCATAATAACTAGAAATGCATATAACTAGAAATGCATATAACTAGAAATGTATATAGCTAGAAATGCATATAACTAGAAATGTATATAGCTAGAAATGTATATAGCAAGAAATGCATATAACTAGAAATTTATATAGCTAGAAATGCATATAACTAGAAATGAATATAGCTAGAATTGCATATAACTAGAAATGTATATAGCTAGAAATGCATATAACTAGAAATGTATATAGCTAGAAATGAATATAGCTAGAAATGCATATAACTAGAAATGAATGTAGCTAGAAATGCATATAACTAGAAATGTATATAGCTAGAAATGAATATAACTAGAAATGTATATAGCTAGAAATGCATTCAACTAGAAATGCATATAAGTAGAAATGCATATACTAGAAATGTATATAACTAGAAATGCATATAACTAGAAATGTATATAGCTAGAAATGTATATAACTAGAAATGTATATAACTAGAAATGAATATAACTAGAAATGCATATAGCTAGAAATGCATATAACTAGAAATGTATTTAACTAGAAATGCATATAACTAGAAATGCATATAACTAGAAATTGTATATAACTAGAAATGTATATAACTAGAAATGAATATAACTAGAAATGCATATAGCTAGAAATGTATATAGCTATAAATGTATATAGCTATAAATGCATATAACTAGAAATGTATATAGCTAGAAATGAATATAGCTAGAAATGCATATAACTAGAAATGAATGTAGCTAGAAATGAATATAACTAGAAATGTATATAGCAAGAAATGCATATAACTAGAAATGTATATAGCTAGAAATGTATATAGCTAGAAATGTATATAGCTAGAAATGCATATAGCTAGAAATGCATATAACTAGAAATGCATATAACTAGAAATGTATATAGCTAGAAATGTATATAGCTAGAAATGCATATAACTAGAAATGTATATAGCTAGAAATGCATATAGCTAGAAATGCATATAACTAGAAATGCATATAACTAGAAATGCATATAACTAGAAATGCATATAACTAGAAATGCATATAACTAGAAATGTATAAGCTAGAAATGTATATAGCAAGAAATGCATATAACTAGAAATTTATATAACTAGAAATGCATATAACTAGAAATGTATATAGCTAGAAATGTATATAGCTATAAATGTATATAGCTAGAAATGCATATAACTAGAATGTATATAGCTAGAAATGAATATAGCTAGAAATGCATATAACTAGAAATGAATGTAGCTAGAAATGCATATAACTAGAAATGTATATAGCTAGAAATGAATATAACTAGAAATGTATATAACTAGAAATGAATATAACTAGAAATGAATATAGCTAGAAATGTATATAGCTAGAAATGTATATAGCTAGAAATGCATATAACTAGAAATGCATATAACTAGAAATGTATATAGCTAGAAATGCATATAGCTAGAAATGCATATAACTAGAAATGAATATAGCTAGAATTGCATATAACTAGAAATGTATATAGCTAGAAATGCATATAACTAGAAATGAATATAGCTAGAATTGCATATAACTAGAAATGTATATAGCTAGAAATGCATATAACTAGAAATGTATATAGCTAGAAATGAATATAACTAGAAATGTATATAACTAGAAATGAATATAGCTAGAAATGCATATAACTAGAAATGTATATAGCTAGAAATGAATATAGCTAGAAATGCATATAACTAGAAATGCATATAACTAGAAATGTATATAGCTAGAAATGCATATAACTAGAAATGTATATAGCTAGAAATGCATATAACTAGAAATGCATATAACTAGAAATGCATATAACTAGAAATGTATATAACTAGAAATGAATATAACTAGAAATGCATATAACTAGAAATGTATATAGCTAGAAATGTATATAGCTAGAAATGCATATAACTAGAAATGTATATAACTAGAAATGCATATAACTAGAAATGTATAAAGCTAGAAATGTATATAGCTAGAAATGTATATAGCTAGAAATGCATATAACTAGAAATGTATATAACTAGAAATGCATATAGCTAGAAATGTATATAACTAGAAATGCATATAACTAGAAATGTATATAACTAGAAATGTATATAACTAGAAATACATATAACTAGAAATGCATATAACTAGAAATGCATATAGCTATAAATGTATATAGCTATAAATGCATATAACTAGAAATGTATATAACTAGAAATGTATATAGCTAGAAATGTATATAGCTAGAAATGTATATAGCTAGAAATGCATATAACTAGAAATGTATATAGCTAGAAATGTATATAGCTAGAAATGCATATAACTAGAAGTGTATATATATAGAAATGCATATAACTAGAAGTGTATATAGCTAGAAATGTATATAGCTAGAAATGTATATAACTAGAAATGAATATAACTAGAAATGCATATAACTAGAAATGTATATAACTAGAAATGCATATAACTAGAAATGTATATAGCTAGAAATGTATATAGCTATAAATGTATATAGCTATAAATGTATATAACTAGAAATGCATATAACTAGAAATGTATATAGCTAGAAATGTATATAGCTAGAAATGCATATAACTAGAAATGTATATAGCTAGAAATGTATATAGCTAGAAATGCATATAACTAGAAATGAATATAGCTAGAAATGTATATAGCTAGAAATGCATATAACTAGAAATGTATATAGCTAGAAATGCATATAACTAGAAATGTATATAACTAGAAATGAATATAACTAGAAATGCATATAACTAGAAATGTATATAGCTAGAAATGTATATAGCTAGAAATGCATATAACTAGAAATGTATATAGCTAGAAATGCATATAACTAGAAATGTATAAAGCTAGAAATGTATATAGCTAGAAATGTATATAGCTAGAAATGCATATAACTAGAAATGTATATAGCTAGAAATGTATATAGCTAGAAATGTATATAGCTATAAATGTATATAGCTAGAAATGCATATAACTAGAAATGTATATAACTAGAAATGCATATAACTAGAAATGTATATAGCTAGAAATGTATATAGCTAGAAATGCATATAACTAGAAATGTATATAGCAAGAAATGCATATAACTAGAAATGTATATAGCCAGAAATGTATATAGCTAGAAATGCATATAACTAGAAATGTATATAACTAGAAATGCATATAACTAGAAATGTATATAACTAGAAATGTATATAGCTAGAAATGCATATAACTAGAAATGTATATAGCTAGAAATGCATATAGCTATAAATGTATATAGCTAGAAATGCATATAACTAGAAATGTATATAACTAGAAATGAATATAGCTAGAAATGCATATAACTAGAAATGTATATAACTAGAAATAAATATAGCTAGAAATGCATATAACTAGAAATGTATATAGCTAGAAATGCATATAACTAGAAAATGTATATAGCTATAAATGTATATAGCTATAAATGTATATAGCTAGAAATGCATATAACTAGAAATGTATATAGCTAGAAATGAATATAGCTAGAAATGTATATAACTAGAAATGCATATAACTAGAAATGCATATAACTAGAAATGAATATAGCTAGAAATGCATATAACTAGAAATGAATGTAGCTAGAAATGCATATAACTAGAAATGTATATAGCTAGAAATGCATATAACTAGAAATGTATATAACTAGAAATGCATATAACTAGAAATGCATATAACTAGAAATGCATATAACTAGAAATGCATATAACTAGAAATGTATATAACTAGAAATGAATATAACTAGAAATGCATATAACTAGAAATGCATATAACTAGAAATGTATATAACTAGAAATGTATATAGCTAGAAATGCATATAACTAGAAATGTATATAACTAGAAATGCATATAACTAGAAATGTATATAGCTAGAAATGCATATAACTAGAAATGTATATAACTAGAAATGCATATAACTAGAAATGTATATAACTAGAAATGAATATAACTAGAAATGTATATAGCTAGAAATGCATATAACTAGAAATGTATATAACTAGAAATGTATATAGCTAGAAATGCATATAACTAGAAATGTATATAGCTAGAAATGCATATAACTAGAAATGTATATAGCTAGAAATGTATATAGCTAGAAATGCATATAGCTAGAAATGCATATAACTAGAAATGAATGTAGCAGAAATGCATATAACTAGAAATGTATATAACTAGAAATGCATATAACTAGAAATGCATATAGCTAGAAATGCATATA
This sequence comes from Loxodes magnus, assembly GCA_946699065.1. Classification (NCBI taxonomy): domain Eukaryota; phylum Ciliophora; class Karyorelictea; order Loxodida; family Loxodidae; genus Loxodes; species Loxodes magnus. The sequence continues at coordinate 9,275 of CAMPDV010004131.1, read as the reverse complement.
ACTAGAAATGCATATAACTAGAAATGTATATAACTAGAAATGAATATAGCTAGAAATGCATATAACTAGAAATGTATATAACTAGAAATGCATATAACTAGAAATGCATATAACTAGAAATGCATATAACTATAAATGTATATAGCTAGAAATGTATATAGCTAGAAATGCATATAACTAGAAAGTATATAACTAGAAATGCATATACTAGAAATGTATATAACTAGAAATGCATAAAACTAGAAATGCATATAACTAGAAATGTATATAGCTATAAATGTATATAGCTAGAAATGCATATAACTAGAAATGAATATAGCTAGAAATGCATTCAACTAGAAATGCATATAACTAGAAATGCATATAACTAGAAATGTATATAGCTAGAAATGCATATAACTAGAAATGTATATAGCTAGAAATGCATATAACTAGAAATGCATATAACTAGAAATGCATATAACTAGAAATGTATATAACTAGAAATGAATATAACTAGAAATGCATATAACTAGAAATGTATATAGCTAGAAATGTATATAGCTAGAAATGCATATAACTAGAAATGTATATAGCTAGAAATGCATATAACTAGAAATGTATAAAGCTAGAAATGTATATAGCTAGAAATGTATATAGCTAGAAATGCATATAACTAGAAATGTATATAGCTAGAAAATGTATATAGCTAGAAATGTATATAACTAGAAATGTATATAACTAGAAATGCATAAAACTAGAAATGCATATAGCTAGAAATGCATATAACTAGAAATGCATATAACTAGAAATGTATATAACTAGAAATGCATATAACTAGAAATGCATATAACTAGAAATGTATATAACTAGAAATGTATATAACTAGAAATACATATAACTAGAAATGCATATAACTAGAAATGTATATAACTAGAAATGCATATAACTAGAAATGTATATAGCTAGAAATGCATATAGCTAGAAATGCATATAACTAGAAATGCATATAACTAGAAATGTATATAACTAGAAATGTATATAACTAGAAATGCATATAACTAGAAATGCATATAACTAGAAATGCATATAACTAGAAATGTATATAGCTAGAAATGCATATAACTAGAAATGCATATAACTAGAAATGCATATAACTAGAAATGTATATAACTAGAAATGCATATAACTAGAAATGCATATAACTAGAAATGCATATAACTATAAATGTATATAGCTAGAATGTATATAGCTAGAAATGCATATAACTAGAAATGCATATAACTAGAAATGCATATAACTAGAAATGTATATAGCTAGAAATGCATATAACTAGAAATGAATATAGCCAGAATTGCATATAACTAGAAATGCATATAACTAGAAATGTATATAGCTAGAAATGTATATAGCTAGAAATGCATATAACTAGAAATGAATATAGCTAGAAATGAATATAACTAGAAATGTATATAGCAAGAAATGAATGTAACTAGAAATGCATATAACTAGAAATGCATATAACTAGAAATGCATATAACTAGAAATGCATATAACTAGAAATGTATATAGCTAGAAATGTATATAACTAGAAATGTATATAGCTAGAAATGTATATAGCTAGAAATGTATATAGCTAGAAATGCATATAACTAGAAATGTATATAGCTAGAAATGTATATAACTAGAAATGCATATAACTAGAAATGCATATAACTAGAAATGCATATAACTAGAAATGTATATAGCTAGAAATGCATATAACTAGAAATGTATATAGCTAGAAATGTATATAGCAAGAAATGCATATAACTAGAAATTTATATAACTAGAAATGCATATAATTTGAAATGTATATAGCTAGAAATGTATATAGCTATAAATGTGTATATAGCTAGAAATGCATATAACTAGAAATGGTATATAGTTAGAAATGAATATAGCTAGAAATGCATATAACTAGAAATGAATGTAGCTAGAAATGCATATAACTAGAAATGTATATAGCTAGAAATGAATATAACTAGAAATGTATATAACTAGAAATGAATATAACTAGAAATGAAATATAGCTAGAAATGTATATAACTAGAAATGAATATAGCTAGAAATGCATATAACTAGAAATGCATATAACTAGAAATGTATATAGCTAGAAATGTATATAGCTAGAAATGCATATAACTAGAAATGAATATAGCTAGAATTGCATATAACTAGAAATGTATATAGCTAGAAATGCATATAACTAGAAATGTATATAGCTAGAAATGCATATAACTAGAAATGTATATAACTAGAAATGAATATAGCTAGAAATGCATATAACTAGAAATGTATATAGCTAGAAATGAATATAGCTAGAAATGCATATAACTAGAAATGCATATAACTAGAAATGTATATAGCTAGAAATGCATATAACTAGAAATGTATATAGCTAGAAATGCATATAACTAGAAATGCATATAACTAGAAATGCATATAACTAGAAATGTATATAACTAGAAATGCATATAACTAGAAATGTATATAGCTAGAAATGTATATAGCTAGAAATGAATATAACTAGAAATGCATATAACTAGAAATGTATATAGCTAGAAATGTATATAGCTAGAAATGCATATAACTAGAAATGTATATAGCTAGAAATGCATATAACTAGAAATGTATAAAGCTAGAAATGTATATAGCTAGAAATGTATATAGCTAGAAATGCATATAACTAGAAATGTATATAGCTAGAAATGCATATAACTAGAAATGTATATAACTAGAAATGCATATAACTAGAAATGTATATAGCTAGAAATGTATATAGCTATAAATGTATATAGCTATAAATGCATATAACTAGAAATGTATATAACTAGAAATGTATATAGCTAGAAATGTATATAGCTAGAAATGCATATAACTAGAAATGTATATAGCTAGAAATGCATATAACTAGAAATGTATATAGCTAGAAATGTATATAACTAGAAATGTATATAACTAGAAATGCATATAACTAGAAATGAATATAGCTAGAATTGCATATAACTAGAAAGTATATAGCTAGAAATGCATATAACTAGAAATGTATATAGCTATAAATGTATATAGCTATAAATGTATATAACTAGAAATGTATATAGCTAGAAATGCATATAACTAGAAGTGTATATAGCTAGAAATGTATATAGCTAGAAATGTATATAACTAGAAATGAATATAACTAGAAATGCATATAACTAGAAATGTATATAGCTAGAAATGCATATAACTAGAAATGTATATAACTAGAAATAAATATAGCTAGAAATGCATATAACTAGAAATGTATATAGCTATAAATGTATATAGCTATAAATGTATATAACTAGAAATGCATATAACTAGAAATGTATATAGCTAGAAATGTATATAGCTAGAAATGTATATAGCTAGAAATGCATATAACTAGAAATGTATATAGCTAGAAATGCATATAACTAGAAATGTATATAGCTAGAAATGTATATAGCTAGAAATGTATATAGCTAGAAATGCATATAACTAGAAATGTATATAGCTAGAATGTATATAGCTAGAAAATGTATATAGCTATAAATGTATATAGCTAGAAATGCATATAACTAGAAATGTATATAACTAGAAATGCATATAACTAGAAATGTATATAGCTAGAAATGTATATAGCTATAAATGTATATAGCTATAAATGCATATAACTAGAAATGTATATAGCTAGAAATGAATATTGCTAGAAATGTATATAGCTAGAAATGCATATAACTAGAAATGTATATAGCTAGAAATGCATATAACTAGAAATGCATATAACTAGAAATGTATATAACTAGAAATGTATATAACTAGAAATGCATATAACTAGAAATGTATATAGCTAGAATTGCATATAACTAGAAATGTATATAGCTAGAAATGCATAGAACTAGAAATGCATATAACTAGAAATGTATATAGCTTAGAAATGTATAGAACTAGAAATGCATATAACTAGAAATGTATATAGCTAGAAATGCATATAACTAGAAATTCATATAACTAGAAATGCATATAACTAGAAATTCATATAACTAGAAATGCATATAGCTAGAAATGTATATAACTAGAAATGCATATAACTAGAAATGTATATAACTAGAAATGTATATAACTAGAAATGCATATAACTAGAAATGCATATAACTAGAAATGTATATAGCTAGAAATGCATATAACTAGAAATGCATATAACTAGAAATGCATATAACTAGAAATGTATATAACTAGAAATGCATATAACTAGAAATTCATATAACTAGAAATGCATATAACTAGAAATGTATATAACTAGAAATGCATAAAACTAGAAATGCATATAACTAGAAATGAATATAACTAGAAATGAATATAACTAGAAATGAATATAACTAGAAATGCATATAACTAGAAATGCATATAACTAGAAATGCATATAACTAGAAATTCATATAACTAGAAATGTATATAGCTAGAAATGCATATAACTAGAAACGCATATAACTAGAAATGCATATAACTAGAAATGCATATAATGCATATACTAGAAATGCATATAACTAGAAATGCATATAACTAGAATTGTATATAACTAGAAATGCATATACTAGAAATGTATATAACTAGAAATGCATATAACTAGAAATGCATATAACTAGAAATGCATATAAACTAGAAATTCATATAGCTAGAAATGCATATAACTAGAAATGTATATAACTAGAAATGAATATAGCTAGAAATGCATATAACTAGAAATGCATATAACTAGAAATGTATATAACTAGAAATGCATATAACTAGAAATGCATATAACTAGAAATGCATATAACTAGAAATGTATATAACTAGAAATGAATATAGCTAGAAATGCATATAACTAGAAATGTATATAGCTAGAAATGCATATAACTAGAAATGTATATAGCTAGAAAATGCATATAACTAGAAATGAATATAGCTAGAAATGCATATAACAAGAAATGAATATAGCTAGAAATGTATATAGCTAGAAATGTATATAGCTAGAAATGTATATAGCTAGAAATGCATATAACTAGAAATGTATATAGCTAGAAATGTATATAACTAGAAATGCATATAACTAGAAATGCATATAACTAGAAATGCATATAACTAGAAATGTATATAGCTAGAAATGCATATAACTAGAAATGTATATAGCTAGAAATTTATATAACTACAAATGCATATAACTAGAAATGTATATAGCTAGAAATGTATATAGCTATAAATGAATATAGCTAGAAATGCATATAACTAGAAATGTATATAGCTAGAAATGAATATAGCTAGAAATGCATATAACTAGAAATGAATGTAGCTAGAAATGCATATAAACTAGAAATGTATATAGCTAGAAATGAATATAACTAGAAATGTATATAACTAGAAATGAATATAACTAGAAATGAATATAGCTAGAAATGTATATAGCTAGAAATGTATATAGCTAGAAATGTATATAACTAGAAATGCATATAACTAGAAATGTATATAGCTAGAAATGTATATAGCTAGAAATGCATATAACTAGAAATGAATATAAGCTAGAATTGCATATACTAGAAATGTATATAGCTAGAAATGCATATAACTAGAAATGTATATAGCTAGAAATGCATATAACTAGAAATGTATATAACTAGAAATGAATATAGCTAGAAATGCATATAACTAGAAATGTATATAGCTAGAAATGAATATAGCTAGAAATGCATATAACTAGAAATGCATATAACTAGAAATGTATATAGCTAGAAATGCATATAACTAGAAATGTATATAGCTAGAAATGCATATAACTAGAAATGCATATAACTAGAAATGCATATAACTAGAAATGTATATAACTAGAAATGAATATAACTAGAAATGCATATAACTAGAAATGTATATAGCTAGAAATGTATATAGCTAGAAATGCATTTAACTAGAAATGTATATAGCTAGAAATGCATATAACTAGAAATGTATATAGCTAGAAATGTATATAGCTAGAAATGCATATAACTAGAAATGGCATATAAACTAGAAATGTATATAGCTAGAAATGCATATAACTAGAAATGTATATAGCTAGAAATGTATATAGCTAGAAATGCATAGAACTAGAAATGCATATAACTAGAAATGTATATAGCTAGAAATGAATATAGCTAGAAATGTATATAGCTAGAAATGCATATAACTAGAAATGTATATAGCTAGAAATGCATATAACTAGAAATGCATATAACTAGAAATGTATATAGCTAGAAATGCATATAACTAGAAATGTATATAGCTAGAAATGTATATAGCTAGAAATGCATATAACTAGAAATGTATATAACTAGAAATGTATATAGCTAGAAATGCATATAACTAGAAATGTATATAGCTAGAAATGCATATAACTAGAAGTGTATATAGCTAGAAATGTATATAGCTAGAAATGTATATAACTAGAAATGAATATAACTAGAAATGCATATAACTAGAAATGTATATAACTAGAAATGCATATAACTAGAAATGTATATAGCTAGAAATGTATATAGCTATAAATGTATATAGCTATAAATGTATATAACTAGAAATGCATATAACTAGAAATGTATATAGCTAGAAATGTATATAGCTAGAAATGTATATAGCTAGAAATGCATATAACTAGAAATGTATATAGCTAGAAATGCATATAACTAGAAATGTATATAGCTAGAAATGTATATAACTAGAAATGTATATAACTAGAAATGCATATAACTAGAAATGAATATAGCTAGAATTGCATATAACTAGAAATGTATATAGCTATAAATGTATATAGCTAGAAATGCATATAACTAGAAATGTATATAGCTAGAAATGCATATAACTAGAAGTGTATATAGCTAGAAATGTATATAGCTAGAAATGTATATAACTAGAAATGTATATAACTAGAAATTCATATAACTAGAAATGTATATAGCTAGAATTGCATATAACTAGAAATGCATATAAACTAGAAATGTATATAGCTAGAAATGCATATAACTAGAAATGCATATAACTAGAAATGTATATAACTAGAAATGTATATAACTAGAAATGCATATAACTAGAAATGCATATAACTAGAAATGTATATAACTAGAAATGCATATAACTAGAAATGTATATAGCTAGAATTGCATATAACTAGAAATGTATATAGCTAGAAATGCATAGAACTAGAAATGCATATAACTAGAAATGTATATAGCTAGAAATGCATATAACTAGAAATGCATATAACTAGAAATGCATATAACTAGAAATTCATATAACTAGAAATGCATATAGCTAGAAATGTATATAACTAGAAATGCATATAACTAGAAATGTATATAGCTAGAAATGTATATAGCTAGAAATGTATATAGCTAGAAATGCATATAACTAGAAATGTATATAGCTAGAAATGCATATAACTAGAAATGTATATAGCTAGAAATGTATATAACTAGAAATGTATATAACTAGAAATGCATATAACTAGAAATGAATATAGCTAGAATTGCATATAACTAGAAATGTATATAGCTATAAATGTATATAGCTAGAAATGCATATAACTAGAAATGTATATAGCTAGAAATGCATATAACTAGAAGTGTATATAGCTAGAAATGTATATAGCTAGAAATGTATATAACTAGAAATGTATATAACTAGAAATTCATATAACTAGAAATGTATATAGCTAGAATTGCATATAACTAGAAATGCATATAACTAGAAATGTATATAGCTAGAAATGCATATAACTAGAAATGCATATAACTAGAAATGTATATAACTAGAAATGTATATAACTAGAAATGCATATAACTAGAAATGCATATAACTAGAAATGTATATAACTAGAAATGCATATAACTAGAAATGTATATAGCTAGAATTGCATATAACTAGAAATGTATATAGCTAGAAATGCATAGAACTAGAAATGCATATAACTAGAAATGTATATAGCTAGAAATGCATATAACTAGAAATGCATATAACTAGAAATGCATATAACTAGAAATTCATATAACTAGAAATGCATATAGCTAGAAATGTATATAACTAGAAATGCATATAACTAGAAATGTATATAACTAGAAATGTATATAACTAGAAATGCATATAACTAGAAATGCATATAACTAGAAATGTATATAGCTAGAAATGCATATAACTAGAAATGCATATAACTAGAAATGCATATAACTAGAAATGTATATAGCTAGAAATGCATAGAACTAGAAATGCATATAACTAGAAATGTATATAGCTAGAAATGCATATAACTAGAAATGCATATAACTAGAAATGCATATAACTAGAAATTCATATAACTAGAAATGCATATAGCTAGAAATGAATATAACTAGAAATGCATATAACTAGAAATGCATATAACTAGAAATGCATATAACTAGAAATTCATATAACTAGAAATGTATATAGCTAGAAATGCATATAACTAGAAACGCATATAACTAGAAATGTATATAGCTAGAAATGCATAGAACTAGAAATGTATATAACTAGAAATGTATATAACTAGAAATGCATATAACTAGAAATGCATATAACTAGAAATGTATATAGCTAGAAATGCATAGAACTAGAATGTATATAACTAGAAATGTATATAACTAGAAATGCATATAACTAGAAATGCATATAGCTAGAAATGCATATAACTAGAAATGCATATAACTAGAAATGTATATAACTAGAAATGCATATAACTAGAAATGCATATAACTAGAAATGCATATAACTAGAAATGCATATAACTAGAAATTCATATAACTAGAAATGTATATAGCTAGAAATGCATATAACTAGAAATGCATATAACTAGAAATGCATATAACTAGAAATGCATATAACTAGAAATGCATATAACTAGAAATGCATATAACTAGAAATGCATATAACTAGAAATGCATATAACTAGAAATGTATATAGCTAGAAATGTATATAGCTAGAAATGTATATAGCTAGAAATGCATATAACTAGAAATGTATATAGCTAGAAATGTATATAGCTAGAAATGCATATAACTAGAAATGTATATAGCTAGAAATGCATATAACTAGAAATGCATATAACTAGAAATGCATATAACTAGAAATGCATATAACTAGAAATGTATATAGCTAGAAATGCATATAGCTAGAAATGCATATAACTAGAAATGTATATAACTAGAAATGAATATAACTAGAAATGCAT
>CAMPDV010004130.1:0-33295 GCA_946699065.1 Loxodes magnus | reverse complement strand
AAGTAATAAGTATTTTGAAAAGTGAAGAAGTAAAGTAAGAAAAGAAAGTTGAATTTCAGTTTTAAAGATTATGCTTTGAGAAGAAAGTTAGTATTTAGGAAAGTGAAGAAGTAAAGTAAGAAAAGAAGATAGCATTTCAGTTTGAGTGAATATGCTTTGAGAAGTAATAAGTATTTAGAAAAGTGAAGAAGTAAAGTAAGAAAAGAAGATAGAGTTTCAGTTTTAAGGAGTATGCTTTGAGAAGTATTAAGTATTTAGAAAAGTGAAGAAGTAGAGTAAGAAAAGAAGATAATGTTTCAGTTTTAAGGAGTATGCTTTGAGAAGTAATAAGTATTTAGAAAAGTGAAGAAGTAAAGTAAGAAAAGAAGATAGAGTTTCAGTTTTAAGGAGTATGCTTTGAGAAGAAAGTTAGTATTTAGGAAAGTGAAGAAGTAAAGTAAGAAAAGAAGATAGCATTTCAGTTTGAGTGAATATGCTTTGAGAAGTAATAAGTATTTAGAAAAGTGAAGAAGTAAAGTAAGAAAAGAAGATAGAGTTTCAGTTTTAAGGAGTATGCTTTGAGAAGTATTAAGTATTTAGAAAAGTGAAGAAGTAGAGTAAGAAAAGAAGATAGAGTTTCAGTTTTAAGGAGTATGCTTTGAGAAGTAATAAGTATTTAGAAAAGTGAAGAAGTAAAGTAAGAAAAGAAAGTTGAATTTCAGTTTTAAAGATTATGCTTTGAGAAGAAAGTTAGTATTTAGGAAAGTGAAGAAGTAAAGTAAGAAAAGAAGATAGCATTTCAGTTTGAGTGAATATGCTTTGAGAAGTAATAAGTATTTAGAAAAGTGAAGAAGTAAAGTAAGAAAAGAAGATAGAGTTTCAGTTTGAGTGAATATGCTTTGAGAATTAATAAGTATTTAGAAAAGTGAAGAAGTAAAGTAAGAAAAGAAGATAGAGTTTCAGTTTTAAGGAGTATGCTTTGAGAAGTAATAAGTATTTAGAAAAGTGAAGAAGTAAAGTAAGAAAAGAAGATAGAGTTTCAGTTTTAAGGAGTATGCTTTGAGAAGTAATAAGTATTTAGAAAAGTGAAGAAGCAAAGTAAGAAAAGAAGATAGAGTTTCAGTTTTGAGGAGTATGCTTTGAGAAGTAATAAGTATTTAGAAAAGTGAAGAAGTAAAGTAAGAAAAGAAGATAGAGTTTCAGTTTTAAGGAGTATGCTTTGAGAAGTATTAAGTATTTAGAAAAGTGAAGAAGTAGAGTAAGAAAAGAAGATAGAGTTTCAGATTTAAGGAGTATGCTTTGAGAAGTAATAAGTATTTAGAAAAGTGAAGAAGTAAAGTAAGAAAAGAAGATAGAGTTTCAGTTTTAAGGAGTATGCTTTGAGAAGTAATAAGTATTTAGAAAAGTGAAGAAGTAAAGTAAGAAAAGAAGATAGAGTTTCAGTTTTAAGGAGTATGCTTTGAGAAGTAATAAGTATTTAGAAAAGTGAAGAAGTAAAGTAAGAAAAGAAGATAGAGTTTCAGTTTTAAGGAGTATGCTTTAAGAAGTAATAAGTATTTAGAAAAGTGAAGAAGTAAAGTAAGAAAAGAAGATAGAGTTTCAGTTTGAGTGAATATGCTTTGAGAAGTAATAAGTATTTTGAGAAGTGAAGAAGTAAAGTAAGAAAAGAAAGTTGAATTTCAGATTTAAGGAGTATGCTTTGAGAAGTAATAAGTATTTAGAAAAGTGAAGAAGTAAAGTAAGAAAAGAAGATAGAGTTTCAGATTTAAGGAGTATGTTTTGATAAGTAATAAGTATTTAGAAAAGTGAAGAAGTAAAGTAAGAAAAGAAAGTTGAATTTCAGTTTTAAAGATTATGCTTTGAGAAGAAAGTTAGTATTTAGGAAAGTGAAGAAGTAAAGTAAGAAAAGAAGATAGCATTTCAGTTTGAGTGAATATGCTTTGAGAAGTAATAAGTATTTAGAAAAGTGAAGAAGTAAAGTAAGAAAAGAAGATAGAGTTTCAGTTTTAAGGAGTATGCTTTGAGAAGTATTAAGTATTTAGAAAAGTGAAGAAGTAGAGTAAGAAAAGAAGATAATGTTTCAGTTTTAAGGAGTATGCTTTGAGAAGTAATAAGTATTTAGAAAACTGAAGAAGTAAAGTAAGAAAAGAAGATAGAGTTTCAGATTTAAGGAGTATGCTTTGAGAAGTAATAAGTATTTAGAAAAGTGAAGAAGTAAAGTAAGAAAAGAAGGTTGAGTTTCAGTTTTAAGAGTATGCTTTGAGAAGTAATAAGTATTTTGAGAAGTGAAGAAGTAAGTAAGAAAAGAAAGTTGAATTTCAGATTTAAGGAGTATGCTTTGAGAAGTAATAAGTATTTTGAGAAGTGAAGAAGTAAAGTAAGAAAAGAAGATAATGTTTCAGTTTTAAGGAGTATGCTTTGAGAAGTAATAAGTATTTTGAAAAGTGAAGAAGTAAAGTAAGAAAAGAAGATAGAGTTTCAGTTTTAAAGATTATGCTTTGAGAAGAAAGTTAGTATTTAGGAAAGTGAAGAAGTAGAGTAAGAAAAGAAGATAATGTTTCAGTTTTAAGGAGTATGCTTTGAGAAGTAATAAGTATTTAGAAAAGTGAAGAAGTAAAGTAAGTAAACTAGATAGAGTTTCAGTTTTAAGGAGTATGCTTTGAGAAGTAATAAGTATTTAGAAAAGTGAAGAAGTAGAGTAAGAAAAGAAGATAGAGTTTCAGTTTTAAGGAGTATGCTTTGAGAAGTATTAAGTATTTAGAAAAGTGAAGAAGTAGAGTAAGAAAAGAAGATAATGTTTCAGTTTTAAGGAGTATGCTTTGAGAAGTAATAAGTATTTAGAAAAGTGAAGAAGTAAAGTAAGAAAAGAAAGTTGAATTTCAGATTTAAGGAGTATGCTTTGAGAAGTAATAAGTATTTAGAAAAGTGAAGAAGTAAAGTAAGAAAAGAAGATAGAGTTTCAGTTTTAAGGAGTATGCTTTGAGAAGTAATAAGTATTTAGAAAAGTGAAGAAGTAAAGTAAGAAAAGAAGATAGAGTTTCAGATTTAAGGAGTATGCTTTGAGAAGTAATAAGTATTTAGAAAAGTGAAGAAGTAGAGTAAGAAAAGAAGATAGAGTTTCAGTTTTAAGGAGTATGCTTTGAGAAGTATTAAGTATTTAGAAAAGTGAAGAAGTAGAGTAAGAAAAGAAGATAATGTTTCAGTTTTAAGGAGTATGCTTTGAGAAGTAATAAGTATTTAGAAAAGTGAAGAAGTAAAGTAAGAAAAGAAGATAGAGTTTCAGTTTTAAGGAGTATGCTTTGAGAAGAAAGTTAGTATTTAGGAAAGTGAAGAAGTAAAGTAAGAAAAGAAGATAGCATTTCAGTTTGAGTGAATATGCTTTGAGAAGTAATAAGTATTTAGAAAAGTGAAGAAGTAAAGTAAGAAAAGAAGATAGAGTTTCAGTTTTAAGGAGTATGCTTTGAGAAGTATTAAGTATTTAGAAAAGTGAAGAAGTAAAGTAAGAAAAGAAGATAGAGTTTCAGTTTTAAGGAGTACGCTTTGAGAAGTAATGAGTATTTAGAAAAGTGAAGAAGTAAAGTAATAAAAGAAAATAGAGTTTCAGTTTTAAGGAGTATGCTTTGAGAAGTAATAAGTATTTAGAAAAGTGAAGAAGTAAAGTAAGAAAAGAAGATAGAGTTTCAGATTTAAGGAGTATGCTTTGAGAAGTAATAAGTATTTAGAAAAGTGAAGAAGTAAAGTAAGAAAAGAAGATAGAGTTTCAGTTTTAAGGAGTATGCTTTGAGAAGTAATAAGTATTTAGAAAAGTGAAGAAGTAAAGTAAGAAAAGAAGATAGAGTTTCAGTTTTAAGGAGTATGCTTTGAGAAGTAATAAGTATTTAGAAAAGTGAAGAAGTAGAGTAAGAAAAGAAGAAGAGATTAAGTTTTAAGGAGTATGCTTTGAGAAGTAATAAGTATTTAGAAAAGTGAAGAAGTAAAGTAAGAAAAGAAGATAGAGTTTCAGTTTTGAGGAGTATGCTTTGAGAAGTAATAAGTATTTAGAAAAGTGAAGAAGTAAAGTAAGAAAAGAAGATAGAGTTTCAGATTTAAGGAGTATGCTTTGAGAAGTAATAAGTAATTAGAAAAGTGAAGAAGTAAAGTAAGAAAAGAAGATAGAGTTTCAGTTTTAAGGAGTATGCTTTGAGAAGTAATAAGTATTTAGAAAAGTGAAGAAGTAAAGTAAGAAAAGAAGATAGAGTTTCAGTTTTAAGGAGTATGCTTTGAGAAGTAATAAGTATTTAGAAAAGTGAAGAAGTAAAGTAAGAAAAGAAGATAATGTTTCAGTTTTAAGGAGTATGCTTTGAGAAGTAATAAGTATTTAGAAAACTGAAGAAGTAAAGTAAGAAAAGAAGATAATGTTTCAGTTTTAAGGAGTATGCTTTGAGAAGTAATAAGTATTTAGAAAAGTGAAGAAGTAAAGTAAGAAAAGAAGGTTGAGTTTCAGTTTTAAGAGTATGCTTTGAGAAGTAATAAGTATTTTGAGAAGTGAAGAAGTAAGTAAGAAAAGAAAGTTGAATTTCAGATTTAAGGAGTATGCTTTGAGAAGTAATAAGTATTTTGAGAAGTGAAGAAGTAAAGTAAGAAAAGAAGATAATGTTTCAGTTTTAAGGAGTATGCTTTGAGAAGTAATAAGTATTTTGAAAAGTGAAGAAGTAAAGTAAGAAAAGAAGATAGAGTTTCAGTTTTAAGGAGTATGCTTTGAGAAGTAATAAGTATTTAGAAAAGTGAAGAAGTAAAGTAAGAAGAGAAGATAGAGTTTCAGATTTAAGGAGTATGCTTTGAGAAGTAATAAGTATTTAGAAAAGTGAAGAAGTAAAGTAAGAAAACTAGATAGAGTTTCAGTTTTAAGGAGTATGCTTTGAGAAGTAATAAGTATTTTGAGAAGTGAAGAAGTAAAGTAAGAAAAGAAGATAGAGTTTCAGTTTTAAGGAGTATGCTTTGAGAAGTAATAAGTATTTAGAAAAGTGAAGAAGTAAAGTAAGAAAAGAAAGTTGAATTTCAGTTTTAAGGAGTATGCTTTGAGAAGTAATAAGTATTTAGAAAAGTGAAGAAGTAAAGTAAGAAAAGAAGATAGAGTTTCAGTTTTGAGGAGTATGCTTTGAGAAGTAATAAGTATTTAGAAAAGTGAAGAAGTAAAGTAAGAAAAGAAGATAGAGTTTCAGATTTAAGGAGTATGCTTTGAGAAGTAATAAGTATTTAGAAAAGTGAAGAAGTAAAGTAAGAAAAGAAGATAGAGTTTCAGTTTTAAGGAGTATGCTTTGAGAAGTAATAAGTAATTAGAAAAGTGAAGAAGTAAAGTAAGAAAAGAAGATAGAGTTTCAGATTTAAGGAGTATGCTTTGAGAAGTAATAAGTATTTAGAAAAGTGAAGAAGTAAAGTAAGAAAAGAAGATAGAGTTTCAGATTTAAGGAGTATGCTTTGAGAAGTAATAAGTATTTAGAAAAGTGAAGAAGTAAAGTAAGAAAAGAAGATAGAGTTTCAGTTTTAAGGAGTATGCTTTGAGAAGTAATAAGTATTTAGAAAAGTGAAGAAGTAAAGTAAGAAAAGAAGAAGAGATTAAGTTTTAAGGAGTATGCTTTGAGAAGTAATAAGTATTTTGAGAAGTGAAGAAGTAAAGTAAGAAAAGAAGATTGAGTTTCAGTTTGAGTGAATATGCTTTGAGAAGTAATAAGTATTTTGAGAAGTGAAGAAGTAAAGTAAGAAAAGAAAGTTGAATTTCAGATTTAAGGAGTATGCTTTGAGAAGTAATAAGTATTTAGAAAAGTGAAGAAGTAAAGTAAGAAAAGAAGATAGAGTTTCAGATTTTAGGAGTATGCTTTGAGAAGTAATAAGTATTTAGAAAAGTGAAGAAGTAAAGTAAGAAAAGAAGGTTGAGTTTCAGTTTTAAGAGTATGCTTTGAGAAGTAATAAGTATTTAGAAAAGTGAAGAAGTAAAGTAAGAAAAGAAGATAGAGTTTCAGATTTAAGGAGTATGCTTTGAGAAGTACTAAGTATTTTGAGAAGTGAAGAAGTAAAGTAAGAAAAGAAGATAGAGTTTCAGTTTGAGTGAATATGCTTTGAGAAGTAATAAGTATTTTGAGAAGTGAAGAAGTAAAGTAAGAAAAGAAGATAGAGTTTCAGATTTAAGGAGTATGCTTTGAGAAGTAATAAGTATTTAGAAAAGTGAAGAAGTAAAGTAAGAAAAGAAGATAGAGTTTCAGATTTAAGGAGTATGCTTTGAGAAGTAATAAGTATTTAGAAAAGTGAAGAAGTAAAGTAAGAAAAGAAGATAGAGTTTCAGATTTAAGGAGTATGCTTTGAGAAGTAATAAGTATTTAGAAAAGTGAAGAAGTAAAGTAAGAAAAGAAGATAGAGTTTCAGATTTAAGGAGTATGCTTTGAGAAGTAATAAGTATTTAGAAAAGTGAAGAAGTAAAGTAAGAAAAGAAGATAGAGTTTCAGTTTTAAGGAGTATGCTTTGAGAAGTAATAAGTATTTAGAAAAGTGAAGAAGTAAAGTAAGAAAAGAAGAAGAGATTAAGTTTTAAGGAGTATGCTTTGAGAAGTAATAAGTATTTTGAGAAGTGAAGAAGTAAAGTAAGAAAAGAAGATAGAGTTTCAGTTTGAGTGAATATGCTTTGAGAAGTAATAAGTATTTTGAGAAGTGAAGAAGTAAAGTAAGAAAAGAAGATAGAGTTTCAGATTTAAGGAGTATGCTTTGAGAAGTAATAAGTATTTAGAAAAGTGAAGAAGTAAAGTAAGAAAAGAAGATAGAGTTTCAGATTTAAGGAGTATGCTTTGAGAAGTAATAAGTATTTAGAAAAGTGAAGAAGTAAAGTAAGAAAAGAAGATAGAGTTTCAGATTTAAGGAGTATGCTTTGAGAAGTAATAAGTATTTAGAAAAGTGAAGAAGTAAAGTAAGAAAAGAAGATAGCATTTCAGTTTGAGTGAATATGCTTTGAGAAGTAATAAGTATTTAGAAAAGTGAAGAAGTAAAGTAAGAAAAGAAGATAGAGTTTCAGTTTTAAGGAGTATGCTTTGAGAAGTAATAAGTATTTAGAAAAGTGAAGAAGTAAAGTAAGAAAAGAAGATAGAGTTTCAGATTTAAGGAGTATGCTTTGAGAAGTAATAAGTATTTAGAAAAGTGAAGAAGTAAAGTAAGAAAAGAAGATAGAGTTTCAGATTTAAGGAGTATGCTTTGAGAAGTAATAAGTATTTAGAAAAGTGAAGAAGTAAAGTAAGAAAAGAAGATAGAAATTCAGTTTTAAGGAGTATGCTTTGAGAAGTAATAAGTATTTAGAAAAGTGAAGAAGTAAAGTAAGAAAAGAAAGTTGAATTTCAGTTTTAAAGATTATGCTTTGAGAAGAAAGTTAGTATTTAGAAAAGTGAAGAAGTAAAGTAAGAAAAGAAGATAGAGTTTCAGATTTAAGGAGTATACTTTGAGAAGTAATAAGTATTTTGAGAAGTGAAGAAGTAAAGTAAGAAAAGAAAGTTGAATTTCAGTTTTAAGGAGTATGCTTTGAGAAGTACTAAGTATTTAGAAAAGTGAAGAAGTAAAGTAAGAAAAGAAGATAGAGTTTCAGATTTAAGGAGTATGCTTTGAGAAGTAATAAGTATTTAGAAAAGTGAAGAAGTAAAGTAAGAAAAGAAGATAGAGTTTCAGTTTTAAGGAGTATACTTTGAGAAGTAATAAGTATTTTGAGAAGTGAAGAAGTAAAGTAAGAAAAGAAAGTTGAATTTCAGTTTTAAGGAGTATGTTTTGAGAAGTACTAAGTATTTAGAAAAGTGAAGAAGTAAAGTAAGAAAAGAAGATAGAGTTTCAGATTTAAGGAGTATGCTTTGAGAAGTAATAAGTATTTAGAAAAGTGAAGAAGTAAAGTAAGAAAAGAAGATAGAGTTTCAGTTTTAAGAGTATGCTTTGAGAAGTAATAAGTATTTAGAAAAGTGAAGAAGTAAAGTAAGAAAAGAAAGTTGAATTTCAGTTTTAAGGAGTATGCTTTGAGAAGTAATAAGTATTTAGAAAAGTGAAGAAGTAAAGTAAGAAAAGAAGATAGAGTTTCAGTTTTAAGGAGTATGCTTTGAGAAGTAATAAGTATTTAGAAAAGTGAAGAAGTAAAGTAAGAAAAGAAGATAGAGTTTCAGTTTTAAGGAGTATGCTTTGAGAAGTAATAAGTATTTAGAAAAGTGAAGAAGTAAAGTAAGAAAAGAAAGTTGAATTTCAGTTTTAAGGAGTATGCTTTGAGAAGTAATAAGTATTTAGAAAAGTGAAGAAGTAAAGTAAGAAAAGAAGATAATGTTTCAGTTTTAAGGAGTATGCTTTGAGAAGTAATAAGTATTTAGAAAAGTGAAGAAGTAAAGTAAGAAAAGAAAGTTGAATTTCAGTTTTAAGGAGTATGCTTTGAGAAGTAATAAGTATTTAGAAAAGTGAAGAAGTAAAGTAAGAAAAGAAAGTTGAATTTCAGTTTTAAAGATTATGCTTTGAGAAGAAAGTTAGTATTTAGGAAAGTGAAGAAGTAGAGTAAGAAAAGAAGATAGAGTTTCAGATTTAAGGAGTATGTTTTGATAAGTAATAAGTATTTAGAAAAGTGAAGAAGTAAAGTAAGAAAAGAAGATAGAGTTTCAGTTTTAAGGAGTATGCTTTGAGAAGTAATAAGTATTTAGAAAAGTGAAGAAGTAAAGTAAGAAAAGAAGATAGAGTTTCAGATTTAAGGAGTATGCTTTGAGAAGTAATAAGTAATTAGAAAAGTGAAGAAGTAAAGTAAGAAAAGAAGATAGAGTTTCAGATTTAAGGAGTATGCTTTGAGAAGTAATAAGTATTTAGAAAAGTGAAGAAGTAAAGTAAGAAAAGAAGATAGAGTTTCAGATTTAAGGAGTATGCTTTGAGAAGTAATAAGTATTTAGAAAAGTGAAGAAGTAAAGTAAGAAAAGAAGATAGAGTTTCAGATTTAAGGAGTATGCTTTGAGAAGTAATAAGTATTTAGAAAAGTGAAGAAGTAAAGTAAGAAAAGAAGATAGAGTTTCAGATTTAAGGAGTATGCTTTGAGAAGTAATAAGTATTTAGAAAAGTGAAGAAGTAAAGTAAGAAAAGAAGATAGAGTTTCAGTTTTAAGGAGTATGCTTTGAGAAGTAATAAGTATTTAGAAAAGTGAAGAAGTAAAGTAAGAAAAGAAGAAGAGATTAAGTTTTAAGGAGTATGCTTTGAGAAGTAATAAGTATTTTGAGAAGTGAAGAAGTAAAGTAAGAAAAGAAGATTGAGTTTCAGTTTGAGTGAATATGCTTTGAGAAGTAATAAGTATTTTGAGAAGTGAAGAAGTAAAGTAAGAAAAGAAAGTTGAATTTCAGATTTAAGGAGTATGCTTTGAGAAGTAATAAGTATTTAGAAAAGTGAAGAAGTAAAGTAAGAAAAGAAGATAGAGTTTCAGATTTAAGGAGTATGCTTTGAGAAGTAATAAGTATTTAGAAAAGTGAAGAAGTAAAGTAAGAAAAGAAGGTTGAGTTTCAGTTTTAAGAGTATGCTTTGAGAAGTAATAAGTATTTAGAAAAGTGAAGAAGTAAAGTAAGAAAAGAAGATAGAGTTTCAGTTTGATTGAATATGCTTTAAGAAGTACTAAGTATTTTGAGAAGTGAAGAAGTAAAGTAAGAAAAGAAGATAGAGTTTCAGTTTGAGTGAATATGCTTTGAGAAGTAATAAGTATTTTGAGAAGTGAAGAAGTAAAGTAAGAAAAGAAGATAGAGTTTCAGATTTAAGGAGTATGCTTTGAGAAGTAATAAGTATTTAGAAAAGTGAAGAAGTAAAGTAAGAAAAGAAGATAGAGTTTCAGATTTAAGGAGTATGCTTTGAGAAGTAATAAGTATTTAGAAAAGTGAAGAAGTAAAGTAAGAAAAGAAGATAGAGTTTCAGATTTAAGGAGTATGCTTTGAGAAGTACTAAGTATTTAGAAAAGTGAAGAAGTAAAGTAAGAAAAGAAGATAGCATTTCAGTTTGAGTGAATATGCTTTGAGAAGTAATAAGTATTTAGAAAAGTGAAGAAGTAAAGTAAGAAAAGAAGATAGAGTTTCAGTTTTAAGGAGTATGCTTTGAGAAGTAATAAGTATTTAGAAAAGTGAAGAAGTAAAGTAAGAAAAGAAGATAGAGTTTCAGATTTAAGGAGTATGCTTTGAGAAGTAATAAGTATTTAGAAAAGTGAAGAAGTAAAGTAAGAAAAGAAGATAGAGTTTCAGATTTAAGGAGTATGCTTTGAGAAGTAATAAGTATTTAGAAAAGTGAAGAAGTAAAGTAAGAAAAGAAGATAGAAATTCAGTTTTAAGGAGTATGCTTTGAGAAGTAATAAGTATTTAGAAAAGTGAAGAAGTAAAGTAAGAAAAGAAGATAGAGTTTCAGTTTTAAGGAGTATGCTTTGAGAAGTAATAAGTATTTAGAAAAGTGAAGAAGTAAAGTAAGAAAAGAAAGTTGAATTTCAGTTTTAAGGAGTATGCTTTGAGAAGTAATAAGTATTTAGAAAAGTGAAGAAGTAAAGTAAGAAAAGAAGATAATGTTTCAGTTTTAAGGAGTATGCTTTGAGAAGTAATAAGTATTTAGAAAAGTGAAGAAGTAAAGTAAGAAAAGAAAGTTGAATTTCAGTTTTAAGGAGTATGCTTTGAGAAGTAATAAGTATTTAGAAAAGTGAAGAAGTAAAGTAAGAAAAGAAAGTTGAATTTCAGTTTTAAAGATTATGCTTTGAGAAGAAAGTTAGTATTTAGGAAAGTGAAGAAGTAGAGTAAGAAAAGAAGATAGAGTTTCAGATTTAAGGAGTATGTTTTGATAAGTAATAAGTATTTAGAAAAGTGAAGAAGTAAAGTAAGAAAAGAAGATAGAGTTTCAGTTTTAAGGAGTATGCTTTGAGAAGTAATAAGTATTTAGAAAAGTGAAGAAGTAAAGTAAGAAAAGAAGATAGAGTTTCAGATTTAAGGAGTATGCTTTGAGAAGTAATAAGTATTTAGAAAAGTGAAGAAGTAAAGTAAGAAAAGAAGATAGAGTTTCAGTTTTAAGGAGTATGTTTTGAGATGTAAAAATTATTTAGAAAAGTGAAGAAGTAAAGTAAGAAAAGAAGATAATGTTTCAGTTTTAAGGAGTATGCTTTGAGAAGTAATAAGTATTTAGAAAAGTGAAGAAGTAAAGTAAGAAAAGAAAGTTGAATTTCAGTTTTAAAGATTATGCTTTGAGAAGAAAGTTAGTATTTAGGAAAGTGAAGAAGTAAAGTAAGAAAAGAAGATAGCATTTCAGTTTGAGTGAATATGCTTTGAGAAGTAATAAGTATTTAGAAAAGTGAAGAAGTAAAGTAAGAAAAGAAGATAGAGTTTCAGTTTGAGTGAATATGCTTTGAGAAGTACTAAGTATTTAGAAAAGTGAAGAAGTAAAGTAAGAAAAGAAGATAGAGTTTCAGTTTGAGTGAATATGCTTTGAGAAGTAATAAGTATTTTGAGAAGTGAAGAAGTAAAGTAAGAAAAGAAAGTTGAATTTCAGATTTTAAGAGTATGCTTTGAGAAGTACTAAGTATTTAGAAAAGTGAAGAAGTAAAGTAAGAAAAGAAGATAGAGTTTCAGTTTGAGTGAATATGCTTTGAGAAGTAATAAGTATTTAGAAAAGTGAAGAAGTAAAGTAAGAAAAGAAGATAGAGTTTCAGTTTTAAGGAGTATGCTTTGAGAAGTAATAAGTATTTAGAAAAGTGAAGAAGTAAAGTAAGAAAAGAAGATAGAGTTTCAGATTTAAGGAGTATGCTTTGAGAAGTAATAAGTATTTAGAAAAGTGAAGAAGTAAAGTAAGAAAAGAAGATAGAGTTTCAGATTTTAAGAGTATGCTTTGAGAAGTACTAAGTATTTAGAAAAGTGAAGAAGTAAAGTAAGAAAAGAAGATAGAGTTTCAGTTTGAGTGAATATGCTTTGAGAAGTAATGAGTATTTAGAAAAGTGAAGAAGTAAAGTAAGAAAAGAAGATAGAGTTTCAGTTTTAAGGAGTATGCTTTGAGAAGTAATAAGTATTTAGAAAAGTGAAGAAGTAAAGTAAGAAAAGAAGATAGAGTTTCAGATTTAAGGAGTATGTTTTGAGATGTAAAAATTATTTAGAAAAGTGAAGAAGTAAAGTAAGAAAAGAAGATAGAGTTTCAGTTTGAGTGAATATGCTTTGAGAAGTAATAAGTATTTAGAAAAGTGAAGAAGTAAAGTAAGAAAAGAAAGTTGAATTTCAGTTTTAAGGAGTATGCTTTGAGAAGTAAAAATTATTTAGAAAAGTGAAGAAGTAAAGTAAGAAAAGAAAGTTGAATTTCAGTTTTAAAGATTATGCTTTGAGAAGAAAGTTAGTATTTAGGAAAGTGAAGAAGTAGAGTAAGAAAAGAAGATAGAGTTTCAGATTTAAGGAGTATGCTTTGAGAAGTAATAAGTATTTAGAAAAGTGAAGAAGTAAAGTAAGAAAAGAAGATAGAGTTTCAGTTTTAAGGAGTATGCTTTGAGAAGTAATAAGTATTTAGAAAAGTGAAGAAGTAAAGTAAGAAAAGAAGATAGAGTTTCAGATTTAAGGAGTATGCTTTGAGAAGTAATAAGTATTTAGAAAAGTGAAGAAGTAAAGTAAGAAAAGAAGATAGAGTTTCAGTTTGAGTGAATATGCTTTGAGAAGTAATAAGTATTTTGAGAAGTGAAGAAGTAAAGTAAGAAAAGAAAGTTGAATTTCAGATTTTAAGAGTATGCTTTGAGAAGTACTAAGTATTTAGAAAAGTGAAGAAGTAAAGTAAGAAAAGAAGATAGAGTTTCAGTTTGAGTGAATATGCTTTGAGAAGTAATAAGTATTTAGAAAAGTGAAGAAGTAAAGTAAGAAAAGAAGATAGAGTTTCAGTTTTAAGGAGTATGCTTTGAGAAGTAATAAGTATTTAGAAAAGTGAAGAAGTAAAGTAAGAAAAGAAAGTTGAATTTCAGTTTTAAAGATTATGCTTTGAGAAGAAAGTTAGTATTTAGGAAAGTGAAGAAGTAAAGTAAGAAAAGAAGATAGCATTTCAGTTTGAGTGAATATGCTTTGAGAAGTAATAAGTATTTAGAAAAGTGAAGAAGTAAAGTAAGAAAAGAAGATAGAGTTTCAGTTTGAGTGAATATGCTTTGAGAAGTACTAAGTATTTAGAAAAGTGAAGAAGTAAAGTAAGAAAAGAAGATAGAGTTTCAGTTTGAGTGAATATGCTTTGAGAAGTAATAAGTATTTTGAGAAGTGAAGAAGTAAAGTAAGAAAAGAAGATAATGTTTCAGTTTTAAGGAGTATGCTTTGAGAAGTACTAAGTATTTAGAAAAGTGAAGAAGTAAAGTAAGAAAAGAAGATAGAGTTTCAGTTTGAGTGAATATGCTTTGAGAAGTAATAAGTATTTAGAAAAGTGAAGAAGTAAAGTAAGAAAAGAAGATAGAGTTTCAGTTTTAAGGAGTATGCTTTGAGAAGTAATAAGTATTTAGAAAAGTGAAGAAGTAAAGTAAGAAAAGAAGATAGAGTTTCAGTTTTGAGGAGTATGCTTTGAGAAGTAATAAGTATTTAGAAAAGTGAAGAAGTAAAGTAAGAAAAGAAGATAGAGTTTCAGATTTAAGGAGTATGCTTTGAGAAGTACTAAGTATTTAGAAAAGTGAAGAAGTAAAGTAAGAAAAGAAGATAGAGTTTCAGTTTGAGTGAATATGCTTTGAGAAGTACTAAGTATTTAGAAAAGTGAAGAAGTAAAGTAAGAAAAGAAGATAGAGTTTCAGATTTTAAGAGTATGCTTTGAGAAGTACTAAGTATTTAGAAAAGTGAAGAAGTAAAGTAAGAAAAGAAGATAGAGTTTCAGATTTAAGGAGTATGCTTTGAGAAGTAATAAGTATTTAGAAAAGTGAAGAAGTAAAGTAAGAAAAGAAGATAGAGTTTCAGTTTTAAGGAGTATGCTTTGATAAGTAATAAGTATTTAGAAAAGTGAAGAAGTAAAGTAAGAAAAGAAAGTTGAATTTCAGTTTTAAGGAGTATGCTTTGAGAAGTAATAAGTATTTAGAAAAGTGAAGAAGTAAAGTAAGAAAAGAAGATAGAGTTTCAGATTTAAGGAGTATGCTTTGAGAAGTAATAAGTATTTAGAAAAGTGAAGAAGTAAAGTAAGAAAAGAAGATAGAGTTTCAGATTTTAAGAGTATGCTTTGAGAAGTACTAAGTATTTAGAAAAGTGAAGAAGTAAAGTAAGAAAAGAAGATAGAGTTTCAGATTTAAGGAGTATGCTTTGAGAAGTAATAAGTATTTAGAAAAGTGAAGAAGTAAAGTAAGAAAAGAAGATAGAGTTTCAGATTTAAGGAGTATGCTTTGAGAAGTAATAAGTATTTAGAAAAGTGAAGAAGTAAAGTAAGAAAAGAAGATAGAGTTTCAGTTTTAAGGAGTATGCTTTGATAAGTAATAAGTATTTTGAGAAGTGAAGAAGTAAAGTAAGAAAAGAAAGTTGAATTTCAGTTTTAAGGAGTATGCTTTGAGAAGTAATAAGTATTTAGAAAAGTGAAGAAGTAAAGTAAGAAAAGAAGATAGAGTTTCAGTTTTAAGGAGTATGCTTTGAGAAGTAATAAGTATTTAGAAAAGTGAAGAAGTAAAGTAAGAAAAGAAGATAGAGTTTCAGATTTAAGGAGTATGCTTTGAGAAGTAATAAGTATTTAGAAAAGTGAAGAAGTAAAGTAAGAAAAGAAGATAGAGTTTCAGATTTTAAGAGTATGCTTTGAGAAGTACTAAGTATTTAGAAAAGTGAAGAAGTAAAGTAAGAAAAGAAGATAGAGTTTCAGTTTGAGTGAATATGCTTTGAGAAGTACTAAGTATTTAGAAAAGTGAAGAAGTAAAGTAAGAAAAGAAGATAGAGTTTCAGATTTTAAGAGTATGCTTTGAGAAGTACTAA
Source organism: Loxodes magnus (assembly GCA_946699065.1). Classification (NCBI taxonomy): domain Eukaryota; phylum Ciliophora; class Karyorelictea; order Loxodida; family Loxodidae; genus Loxodes; species Loxodes magnus. The sequence continues at coordinate 18,405 of CAMPDV010004130.1, read as the reverse complement.
GTATTTAGAAAAGTGAAGAAGTAAAGTAAGAAAAGAAGATAGAGTTTCAGATTTAAGGAGTATGCTTTGAGAAGTAATAAGTATTTAGAAAAGTGAAGAAGTAAAGTAAGAAAAGAAGATAGAGTTTCAGTTTTAAGGAGTATGCTTTGATAAGTAATAAGTATTTAGAAAAGTGAAGAAGTAAAGTAAGAAAAGAAAGTTGAATTTCAGTTTTAAGGAGTATGCTTTGAGAAGTAATAAGTATTTAGAAAAGTGAAGAAGTAAAGTAAGAAAAGAAGATAGAGTTTCAGATTTAAGGAGTATGCTTTGAGAAGTAATAAGTATTTAGAAAAGTGAAGAAGTAAAGTAAGAAAAGAAGATAGAGTTTCAGATTTTAAGAGTATGCTTTGAGAAGTACTAAGTATTTAGAAAAGTGAAGAAGTAAAGTAAGAAAAGAAGATAGAGTTTCAGATTTAAGGAGTATGCTTTGAGAAGTAATAAGTATTTAGAAAAGTGAAGAAGTAAAGTAAGAAAAGAAGATAGAGTTTCAGTTTGAGTGAATATGCTTTGAGAAGTAATAAGTATTTTGAGAAGTGAAGAAGTAAAGTAAGAAAAGAAGATAATGTTTCAGTTTTAAGGAGTATGCTTTGAGAAGTAATAAGTATTTAGAAAAGTGAAGAAGTAAAGTAAGAAAAGAAGATAATGTTTCAGTTTTAAGGAGTATGCTTTGAGAAGTACTAAGTATTTAGAAAAGTGAAGAAGTAAAGTAAGAAAAGAAGATAGAGTTTCAGTTTGAGTGAATATGCTTTGAGAAGTACTAAGTATTTAGAAAAGTGAAGAAGTAAAGTAAGAAAAGAAGATAATGTTTCAGTTTTAAGGAGTATGCTTTGAGAAGTAATAAGTATTTTGAAAAGTGAAGAAGTAAAGTAAGAAGAGAAGATAGAGTTTCAGATTTAAGGAGTATGCTTTGAGAAGTAATAAGTATTTAGAAAAGTGAAGAAGTAAAGTAAGAAAAGAAAGTTGAATTTCAGTTTTAAGGAGTATGTTTTGAGATGTAAAAATTATTTAGAAAAGTGAAGAAGTAAAGTAAGAAAAGAAGATAGAGTTTCAGTTTGAGTGAATATGCTTTGAGAAGTACTAAGTATTTAGAAAAGTGAAGAAGTAAAGTAAGAAAAGAAGATAGAATTTCAGTTTGAGTGAATATGCTTTGAGAAGTAATAAGTATTTTGAGAAGTGAAGAAGTAAAGTAAGAAAAGAAGATAGAAATTCAGTTTTAAGGAGTATGCTTTGAGAAGTAATAAGTATTTAGAAAAGTGAAGAAGTAAAGTAAGAAAAGAAAGTTGAATTTCAGTTTTAAGATTATGCTTTGAGAAGAAAGTTAGTATTTATGAAAGTGAAGAAGTAAAGTAAGAAAAGAAGATAGAGTTTCAGTTTGAGTGAATATGCTTTGAGAAGTAATAAGTATTTAGAAAAGTGAAGAAGTAAAGTAAGAAAAGAAGATAATGTTTCAGTTTTAAGGAGTATGCTTTGAGAAGTAATAAGTATTTAGAAAAGTGAAGAAGTAAAGTAAGAAAAGAAGATAATGTTTCAGTTTTAAGGAGTATGCTTTGAGAAGTAATAAGTATTTTGAAAAGTGAAGAAGTAAAGTAAGAAAAGAAGATAGAGTTTCAGTTTTAAGGAGTATGCTTTGAGAATTAATAAGTATTTAGAAAAGTGAAGAAGTAAAGTAAGAAAAGAAGATAGAAATTCAGTTTTAAGGAGTATGCTTTGAGAAGTAATAAGTATTTAGAAAAGTGAAGAAGTAAAGTAAGAAAAGAAAGTTGAATTTCAGTTTTAAGGAGTATGTTTTGAGATGTAAAAATTATTTAGAAAAGTGAAGAAGTAAAGTAAGAAAAGAAGATAGAGTTTCAGTTTGAGTGAATATGCTTTGAGAAGTACTAAGTATTTAGAAAAGTGAAGAAGTAAAGTAAGAAAAGAAGATAGAATTTCAGTTTGAGTGAATATGCTTTGAGAAGTAATAAGTATTTTGAGAAGTGAAGAAGTAAAGTAAGAAAAGAAGATAGAAATTAAGTTTTAAGGAGTATGCTTTGAGAAGTAATAAGTATTTAGAAAAGTGAAGAAGTAAAGTAAGAAAAGAAGATAGAGTTTCAGTTTTAAAGATTATGCTTTGAGAAGTACTAAGTATTTAGAAAAGTGAAGAAGTAAAGTAAGAAAAGAAGATAGCATTTCAGTTTGAGTGAATATACTTTGAGAAGTAATAAGTATTTAGAAAAGTGAAGAAGTAAAGTAAGAAAAGAAGATAGAGTTTCAGTTTTAAGGAGTATGCTTTGAGAAGTAATAAGTATTTAGAAAAGTGAAGAAGTAAAGTAAGAAAAGAAGATAGAGTTTCAGATTTAAGGAGTATGCTTTGAGAAGTAATAAGTATTTAGAAAAGTGAAGAAGTAAAGTAAGAAAAGAAGATAGAGTTTCAGATTTAAGGAGTATGCTTTGAGAAGTAATAAGTATTTAGAAAAGTGAAGAAGTAAAGTAAGAAAAGAAGATAGAGTTTCAGTTTGAGTGAATATGCTTTGAGAAGTAATAAGTATTTTGAGAAGTGAAGAAGTAAAGTAAGAAAAGAAAGTTGAATTTCAGATTTAAGGAGTATGCTTTGAGAAGTAATAAGTATTTTGAGAAGTGAAGAAGTAAAGTAAGAAAAGAAGGTTGAATTTCAGATTTAAGGAGTATGCTTTGAGAAGTAATAAGTATTTAGAAAAGTGAAGAAGTAAAGTAAGAAAAGAAGATAGAGTTTCAGTTTTAAGGAGTATGCTTTGAGAAGTAATAAGTATTTAGAAAAGTGAAGAAGTAAAGTAAGAAAACTAGATAGAGTTTCAGTTTTAAGGAGTATGCTTTGAGAAGTAATAAGTATTTAGAAAAGTGAAGAAGTAAAGTAAGAAAAGAAGATAGAGTTTCAGTTTTAAGGAGTATGCTTTGAGAAGTAATAAGTATTTAGAAAAGTGAAGAAGTAAAGTAAGAAAAGAAGATAGAGTTTCAGATTTAAGGAGTATGCTTTGAGAAGTAATAAGTATTTAGAAAAGTGAAGAAGTAAAGTAAGAAAACTAGATAGAGTTTCAGATTTAAGGAGTATGCTTTGAGAAGTACTAAGTATTTAGAAAAGTGAAGAAGTAAAGTAAGAAAAGAAGATAGAGTTTCAGTTTGAGTGAATATGCTTTGAGAAGTACTAAGTATTTAGAAAAGTGAAGAAGTAAAGTAAGAAAAGAAGATAATGTTTCAGTTTTAAGGAGTATGCTTTGAGAAGTAATAAGTATTTAGAAAAGTGAAGAAGTAAAGTAAGAAAAGAAGATAATGTTTCAGTTTTAAGGAGTATGCTTTGAGAAGTAATAAGTATTTTGAAAAGTGAAGAAGTAAAGTAAGAAAAGAAGATAGAGTTTCAGTTTTAAGGAGTATGCTTTGAGAAGTAATAAGTATTTAGAAAAGTGAAGAAGTAAAGTAAGAAAAGAAAGTTGAATTTCAGTTTTAAGGAGTATGTTTTGAGATGTAAAAATTATTTAGAAAAGTGAAGAAGTAAAGTAAGAAAAGAAGATAGAGTTTCAGTTTGAGTGAATATGCTTTGAGAAGTACTAAGTATTTAGAAAAGTGAAGAAGTAAAGTAAGAAAAGAAGATAGAGTTTCAGTTTTAAGGAGTATGCTTTGAGAAGTAATAAGTATTTTGAGAAGTGAAGAAGTAAAGTAAGAAAAGAAGATAGAAATTCAGTTTTAAGGAGTATGCTTTGAGAAGTAATAAGTATTTAGAAAAGTGAAGAAGTAAAGTAAGAAAAGAAAGTTGAATTTCAGTTTTAAAGATTATGCTTTGAGAAGAAAGTTAGTATTTATGAAAGTGAAGAAGTAAAGTAAGAAAAGAAGATAGCATTTCAGTTTGAGTGAATATGCTTTGAGAAGTAATAAGTATTTAGAAAAGTGAAGAAGTAAAGTAAGAAAAGAAGATAGAGTTTCAGTTTTAAGGAGTATGCTTTGAGAAGTAATAAGTATTTAGAAAAGTGAAGAAGTAAAGTAAGAAAACTAGATAGAGTTTCAGTTTTAAGGAGTATGCTTTGAGAAGTAATAAGTATTTAGAAAAGTGAAGAAGTAAAGTAAGAAAAGAAGATAGAGTTTCAGTTTTAAGGAGTATGCTTTGAGAAGTAATAAGTATTTAGAAAAGTGAAGAAGTAAAGTAAGAAAAGAAGATAGAGTTTCAGATTTAAGGAGTATGCTTTGAGAAGTAATAAGTATTTAGAAAAGTGAAGAAGTAAAGTAAGAAAACTAGATAGAGTTTCAGATTTAAGGAGTATGCTTTGAGAAGTACTAAGTATTTAGAAAAGTGAAGAAGTAAAGTAAGAAAAGAAGATAGAGTTTCAGTTTGAGTGAATATGCTTTGAGAAGTACTAAGTATTTAGAAAAGTGAAGAAGTAAAGTAAGAAAAGAAGATAATGTTTCAGTTTTAAGGAGTATGCTTTGAGAAGTAATAAGTATTTAGAAAAGTGAAGAAGTAAAGTAAGAAAAGAAGATAATGTTTCAGTTTTAAGGAGTATGCTTTGAGAAGTAATAAGTATTTTGAAAAGTGAAGAAGTAAAGTAAGAAAAGAAGATAGAGTTTCAGTTTTAAGGAGTATGCTTTGAGAAGTAATAAGTATTTAGAAAAGTGAAGAAGTAAAGTAAGAAAAGAAAGTTGAATTTCAGTTTTAAGGAGTATGTTTTGAGATGTAAAAATTATTTAGAAAAGTGAAGAAGTAAAGTAAGAAAAGAAGATAGAGTTTCAGTTTGAGTGAATATGCTTTGAGAAGTACTAAGTATTTAGAAAAGTGAAGAAGTAAAGTAAGAAAAGAAGATAGAGTTTCAGTTTTAAGGAGTATGCTTTGAGAAGTAATAAGTATTTAGAAAAGTGAAGAAGTAAAGTAAGAAAAGAAGATAGAAATTCAGTTTTAAGGAGTATGCTTTGAGAAGTAATAAGTATTTAGAAAAGTGAAGAAGTAAAGTAAGAAAAGAAAGTTGAATTTCAGTTTTAAAGATTATGCTTTGAGAAGAAAGTTAGTATTTATGAAAGTGAAGAAGTAAAGTAAGAAAAGAAGATAGCATTTCAGTTTGAGTGAATATGCTTTGAGAAGTAATAAGTATTTAGAAAAGTGAAGAAGTAAAGTAAGAAAAGAAGATAGAGTTTCAGTTTTAAGGAGTATGCTTTGAGAAGTAATAAGTATTTAGAAAAGTGAAGAAGTAAAGTAAGAAAACTAGATAGAGTTTCAGTTTTAAGGAGTATGCTTTGAGATGTAAAAATTATTTAGAAAAGTGAAGAAGTAAAGTAAGAAAAGAAGATAGAGTTTCAGATTTAAGGAGTATGCTTTGAGAAGTAATAAGTATTTAGAAAAGTGAAGAAGTAAAGTAAGAAAAGAAGATAGAGTTTCAGTTTTAAGGAGTATGCTTTGAGAAGTAATAAGTATTTAGAAAAGTGAAGAAGTAAAGTAAGAAAAGAAGATAGAAATTCAGTTTTAAGGAGTATGCTTTGAGAAGTAATAAGTATTTAGAAAAGTGAAGAAGTAAAGTAAGAAAAGAAAGTTGAATTTCAGTTTTAAAGATTATGCTTTGAGAAGAAAGTTAGTATTTATGAAAGTGAAGAAGTAAAGTAAGAAAAGAAGATAGAGTTTCAGTTTTAAGGAGTATGCTTTGAGAAGTAATAAGTATTTAGAAAAGTGAAGAAGTAAAGTAAGAAAAGAAGATAGAGTTTCAGTTTTAAGGAGTATGCTTTGAGAAGTAATAAGTATTTTGAGAAGTGAAGAAGTAAAGTAAGAAAAGAAGATAGAGTTTCAGATTTAAGGAGTATGCTTTGAGAAGTAATAAGTATTTAGAAAAGTGAAGAAGTAAAGTAAGAAAAGAAGATAGAGTTTCAGTTTTAAGGAGTATGCTTTGAGAAGTAATAAGTATTTTGAGAAGTGAAGAAGTAAAGTAAGAAAAGAAGATAGAGTTTCAGATTTAAGGAGTATGCTTTGAGAAGTACTAAGTATTTAGAAAAGTGAAGAAGTAAAGTAAGAAAAGAAAGTTGAATTTCAGTTTTAAGGAGTATGCTTTGAGAAGTAATAAGTATTTAGAAAAGTGAAGAAGTAAAGTAAGAAAAGAAGATAGAGTTTCAGATTTAAGGAGTATGCTTTGAGAAGTAATAAGTATTTAGAAAAGTGAAGAAGTAAAGTAAGAAAAGAAGATAGAGTTTCAGATTTAAGGAGTATGCTTTGAGAAGTACTAAGTATTTAGAAAAGTGAAGAAGTAAAGTAAGAAAAGAAGATAGAGTTTCAGTTTGAGTGAATATGCTTTGAGAAGTACTAAGTATTTAGAAAAGTGAAGAAGTAAAGTAAGAAAAGAAGATAATGTTTCAGTTTTAAGGAGTATGCTTTGAGAAGTAATAAGTATTTTGAAAAGTGAAGAAGTAAAGTAAGAAGAGAAGATAGAGTTTCAGATTTAAGGAGTATGCTTTGAGAAGTAATAAGTATTTAGAAAAGTGAAGAAGTAAAGTAAGAAAAGAAAGTTGAATTTCAGTTTTAAGGAGTATGTTTTGAGATGTAAAAATTATTTAGAAAAGTGAAGAAGTAAAGTAAGAAAAGAAGATAGAGTTTCAGTTTGAGTGAATATGCTTTGAGAAGTACTAAGTATTTAGAAAAGTGAAGAAGTAAAGTAAGAAAAGAAAGTTGAATTTCAGTTTTAAGGAGTATGTTTTGAGATGTAAAAATTATTTAGAAAAGTGAAGAAGTAAAGTAAGAAAAGAAGATAGAGTTTCAGTTTGAGTGAATATGCTTTGAGAAGTACTAAGTATTTAGAAAAGTGAAGAAGTAAAGTAAGAAAAGAAGATAGAGTTTCAGTTTTAAGGAGTATGCTTTGAGAAGTAATAAGTATTTAGAAAAGTGAAGAAGTAAAGTAAGAAAAGAAGATAGAAATTCAGTTTTAAGGAGTATGCTTTGAGAAGTAATAAGTATTTAGAAAAGTGAAGAAGTAAAGTAAGAAAAGAAAGTTGAATTTCAGTTTTAAAGATTATGCTTTGAGAAGAAAGTTAGTATTTATGAAAGTGAAGAAGTAAAGTAAGAAAAGAAGATAGCATTTCAGTTTGAGTGAATATGCTTTGAGAAGTAATAAGTATTTAGAAAAGTGAAGAAGTAAAGTAAGAAAAGAAGATAGAGTTTCAGTTTTAAGGAGTATGCTTTGAGAAGTAATAAGTATTTAGAAAAGTGAAGAAGTAAAGTAAGAAAACTAGATAGAGTTTCAGTTTTAAGGAGTATGCTTTGAGATGTAAAAATTATTTAGAAAAGTGAAGAAGTAAAGTAAGAAAAGAAGATAGAGTTTCAGATTTAAGGAGTATGCTTTGAGAAGTAATAAGTATTTAGAAAAGTGAAGAAGTAAAGTAAGAAAAGAAGATAGAGTTTCAGTTTTAAGGAGTATGCTTTGAGAAGTAATAAGTATTTAGAAAAGTGAAGAAGTAAAGTAAGAAAAGAAGATAGAAATTCAGTTTTAAGGAGTATGCTTTGAGAAGTAATAAGTATTTAGAAAAGTGAAGAAGTAAAGTAAGAAAAGAAAGTTGAATTTCAGTTTTAAAGATTATGCTTTGAGAAGAAAGTTAGTATTTATGAAAGTGAAGAAGTAAAGTAAGAAAAGAAGATAGAGTTTCAGTTTTAAGGAGTATGCTTTGAGAAGTAATAAGTATTTAGAAAAGTGAAGAAGTAAAGTAAGAAAAGAAGATAGAGTTTCAGTTTTAAGGAGTATGCTTTGAGAAGTAATAAGTATTTTGAGAAGTGAAGAAGTAAAGTAAGAAAAGAAGATAGAGTTTCAGATTTAAGGAGTATGCTTTGAGAAGTAATAAGTATTTAGAAAAGTGAAGAAGTAAAGTAAGAAAAGAAGATAGAGTTTCAGATTTAAGGAGTATGCTTTGAGAAGTAATAAGTATTTAGAAAAGTGAAGAAGTAAAGTAAGAAAAGAAGATAGAGTTTCAGATTTAAGGAGTATGCTTTGAGAAGTACTAAGTATTTAGAAAAGTGAAGAAGTAAAGTAAGAAAAGAAAGTTGAATTTCAGTTTTAAGGAGTATGCTTTGAGAAGTAATAAGTATTTAGAAAAGTGAAGAAGTAAAGTAAGAAAAGAAGATAGAGTTTCAGATTTAAGGAGTATGCTTTGAGAAGTAATAAGTATTTAGAAAAGTGAAGAAGTAAAGTAAGAAAAGAAGATAGAGTTTCAGATTTAAGGAGTATGCTTTGAGAAGTACTAAGTATTTAGAAAAGTGAAGAAGTAAAGTAAGAAAAGAAGATAGAGTTTCAGTTTGAGTGAATATGCTTTGAGAAGTACTAAGTATTTAGAAAAGTGAAGAAGTAAAGTAAGAAAAGAAGATAATGTTTCAGTTTTAAGGAGTATGCTTTGAGAAGTAATAAGTATTTTGAAAAGTGAAGAAGTAAAGTAAGAAGAGAAGATAGAGTTTCAGATTTAAGGAGTATGCTTTGAGAAGTAATAAGTATTTAGAAAAGTGAAGAAGTAAAGTAAGAAAAGAAAGTTGAATTTCAGTTTTAAGGAGTATGTTTTGAGATGTAAAAATTATTTAGAAAAGTGAAGAAGTAAAGTAAGAAAAGAAGATAGAGTTTCAGTTTGAGTGAATATGCTTTGAGAAGTACTAAGTATTTAGAAAAGTGAAGAAGTAAAAAAAGAAAAGAAGATAGAATTTCAGTTTGAGTGAATATGCTTTGAGAAGTAATAAGTATTTTGAGAAGTGAAGAAGTAAAGTAAGAAAAGAAGATAAAAATTCAGTTTTAAGGAGTATGCTTTGAGAAGTAATAAGTATTTAGAAAAGTGAAGAAGTAAAGTAAGAAAAGAAAGTTGAATTTCAGTTTTAAGATTATGCTTTGAGAAGAAAGTTAGTATTTATGAAAGTGAAGAAGTAAAGTAAGAAAAGAAGATAGAGTTTCAGTTTGAGTGAATATGCTTTGAGAAGTAATAAGTATTTAGAAAAGTGAAGAAGTAAAGTAAGAAAAGAAGATAATGTTTCAGTTTTAAGGAGTATGCTTTGAGAAGTAATAAGTATTTAGAAAAGTGAAGAAGTAAAGTAAGAAAAGAAGATAATGTTTCAGTTTTAAGGAGTATGCTTTGAGAAGTAATAAGTATTTTGAAAAGTGAAGAAGTAAAGTAAGAAAAGAAGATAGAGTTTCAGTTTTAAGGAGTATGCTTTGAGAAGTAATAAGTATTTAGAAAAGTGAAGAAGTAAAGTAAGAAAAGAAAGTTGAATTTCAGTTTTAAGGAGTATGTTTTGAGATGTAAAAATTATTTAGAAAAGTGAAGAAGTAAAGTAAGAAAAGAAGATAGAGTTTCAGTTTTAAGGAGTATGCTTTGAGAAGTACTAAGTATTTAGAAAAGTGAAGAAGTAAAGTAAGAAAAGAAGATAGAGTTTCAGTTTGAGTGAATATGCTTTGAGAAGTAATAAGTATTTAGAAAAGTGAAGAAGTAAAGTAAGAAAAGAAGATAGAAATTCAGTTTTAAGGAGTATGCTTTGAGAAGTAATAAGTATTTAGAAAAGTGAAGAAGTAAAGTAAGAAAAGAAGATAGAGTTTCAGTTTTAAAGATTATGCTTTGAGAAGTACTAAGTATTTAGAAAAGTGAAGAAGTAAAGTAAGAAAAGAAGATAGCATTTCAGTTTGAGTGAATATACTTTGAGAAGTAATAAGTATTTAGAAAAGTGAAGAAGTAAAGTAAGAAAAGAAGATAGAGTTTCAGTTTTAAGGAGTATGCTTTGAGAAGTAATAAGTATTTAGAAAAGTGAAGAAGTAAAGTAAGAAGAGAAGATAGAGTTTCAGATTTAAGGAGTATGCTTTGAGAAGTAATAAGTATTTAGAAAAGTGAAGAAGTAAAGTAAGAAAAGAAGATAGAGTTTCAGATTTAAGGAGTATGCTTTGAGAAGTAATAAGTATTTAGAAAAGTGAAGAAGTAAAGTAAGAAAAGAAGATAGAGTTTCAGATTTAAGGAGTATGCTTTGAGAAGTAATAAGTATTTAGAAAAGTGAAGAAGTAAAGTAAGAAAAGAAGATAGAGTTTCAGTTTTAAGGAGTATGCTTTGAGAAGTAATAAGTATTTTGAGAAGTGAAGAAGTAAAGTAAGAAAAGAAGGTTGAATTTCAGTTTTAAGGAGTATGCTTTGAGAAGTAATAAGTATTTAGAAAAGTGAAGAAGTAAAGTAAGAAAACTAGATAGAGTTTCAGTTTTAAGGAGTATGCTTTGAGAAGTAATAAGTATTTAGAAAAGTGAAGAAGTAAAGTAAGAAAAGAAGATAGAGTTTCAGTTTTAAGGAGTATGCTTTGAGAAGTAATAAGTATTTAGAAAAGTGAAGAAGTAAAGTAAGAAAAGAAGATAGAGTTTCAGATTTAAGTAGTATGCTTTGAGAAGTAATAAGTATTTAGAAAAGTGAAGAAGTAAAGTAAGAAAACTAGATAGAGTTTCAGATTTAAGGAGTATGCTTTGAGAAGTACTAAGTATTTAGAAAAGTGAAGAAGTAAAGTAAGAAAAGAAGATAGAGTTTCAGTTTGAGTGAATATGCTTTGAGAAGTACTAAGTATTTAGAAAAGTGAAGAAGTAAAGTAAGAAAAGAAGATAATGTTTCAGTTTTAAGGAGTATGCTTTGAGAAGTAATAAGTATTTAGAAAAGTGAAGAAGTAAAGTAAGAAAAGAAGATAATGTTTCAGTTTTAAGGAGTATGCTTTGAGAAGTAATAAGTATTTTGAAAAGTGAAGAAGTAAAGTAAGAAAAGAAGATAGAGTTTCAGTTTTAAGGAGTATGCTTTGAGAAGTAATAAGTATTTAGAAAAGTGAAGAAGTAAAGTAAGAAAAGAAAGTTGAATTTCAGTTTTAAGGAGTATGTTTTGAGATGTAAAAATTATTTAGAAAAGTGAAGAAGTAAAGTAAGAAAAGAAGATAGAGTTTCAGTTTGAGTGAATATGCTTTGAGAAGTACTAAGTATTTAGAAAAGTGAAGAAGTAAAGTAAGAAAAGAAGATAGAGTTTCAGTTTTAAGGAGTATGCTTTGAGAAGTAATAAGTATTTAGAAAAGTGAAGAAGTAAAGTAAGAAAAGAAGATAGAAATTCAGTTTTAAGGAGTATGCTTTGAGAAGTAATAAGTATTTAGAAAAGTGAAGAAGTAAAGTAAGAAAAGAAAGTTGAATTTCAGTTTTAAAGATTATGCTTTGAGAAGAAAGTTAGTATTTATGAAAGTGAAGAAGTAAAGTAAGAAAAGAAGATAGCATTTCAGTTTGAGTGAATATGCTTTGAGAAGTAATAAGTATTTAGAAAAGTGAAGAAGTAAAGTAAGAAAAGAAGATAGAGTTTCAGTTTTAAGGAGTATGCTTTGAGAAGTAATAAGTATTTAGAAAAGTGAAGAAGTAAAGTAAGAAAACTAGATAGAGTTTCAGTTTTAAGGAGTATGCTTTGAGAAGTAATAAGTATTTAGAAAAGTGAAGAAGTAAAGTAAGAAAAGAAGATAGAGTTTCAGTTTTAAGGAGTATGCTTTGAGAAGTAATAAGTATTTAGAAAAGTGAAGAAGTAAAGTAAGAAAAGAAGATAGAGTTTCAGATTTAAGGAGTATGCTTTGAGAAGTAATAAGTATTTAGAAAAGTGAAGAAGTAAAGTAAGAAAACTAGATAGAGTTTCAGATTTAAGGAGTATGCTTTGAGAAGTACTAAGTATTTAGAAAAGTGAAGAAGTAAAGTAAGAAAAGAAGATAGAGTTTCAGTTTGAGTGAATATGCTTTGAGAAGTACTAAGTATTTAGAAAAGTGAAGAAGTAAAGTAAGAAAAGAAGATAATGTTTCAGTTTTAAGGAGTATGCTTTGAGAAGTAATAAGTATTTAGAAAAGTGAAGAAGTAAAGTAAGAAAAGAAGATAATGTTTCAGTTTTAAGGAGTATGCTTTGAGAAGTAATAAGTATTTTGAAAAGTGAAGAAGTAAAGTAAGAAAAGAAGATAGAGTTTCAGTTTTAAGGAGTATGCTTTGAGAAGTAATAAGTATTTAGAAAAGTGAAGAAGTAAAGTAAGAAAAGAAAGTTGAATTTCAGTTTTAAGGAGTATGTTTTGAGATGTAAAAATTATTTAGAAAAGTGAAGAAGTAAAGTAAGAAAAGAAGATAGAGTTTCAGTTTGAGTGAATATGCTTTGAGAAGTACTAAGTATTTAGAAAAGTGAAGAAGTAAAGTAAGAAAAGAAGATAGAGTTTCAGTTTTAAGGAGTATGCTTTGAGAAGTAATAAGTATTTAGAAAAGTGAAGAAGTAAAGTAAGAAAAGAAGATAGAAATTCAGTTTTAAGGAGTATGCTTTGAGAAGTAATAAGTATTTAGAAAAGTGAAGAAGTAAAGTAAGAAAAGAAAGTTGAATTTCAGTTTTAAAGATTATGCTTTGAGAAGAAAGTTAGTATTTATGAAAGTGAAGAAGTAAAGTAAGAAAAGAAGATAGCATTTCAGTTTGAGTGAATATGCTTTGAGAAGTAATAAGTATTTAGAAAAGTGAAGAAGTAAAGTAAGAAAAGAAGATAGAGTTTCAGTTTTAAGGAGTATGCTTTGAGAAGTAATAAGTATTTAGAAAAGTGAAGAAGTAAAGTAAGAAAACTAGATAGAGTTTCAGTTTTAAGGAGTATGCTTTGAGATGTAAAAATTATTTAGAAAAGTGAAGAAGTAAAGTAAGAAAAGAAGATAGAGTTTCAGATTTAAGGAGTATGCTTTGAGAAGTAATAAGTATTTAGAAAAGTGAAGAAGTAAAGTAAGAAAAGAAGATAGAGTTTCAGTTTTAAGGAGTATGCTTTGAGAAGTAATAAGTATTTAGAAAAGTGAAGAAGTAAAGTAAGAAAAGAAGATAGAAATTCAGTTTTAAGGAGTATGCTTTGAGAAGTAATAAGTATTTAGAAAAGTGAAGAAGTAAAGTAAGAAAAGAAAGTTGAATTTCAGTTTTAAAGATTATGCTTTGAGAAGAAAGTTAGTATTTATGAAAGTGAAGAAGTAAAGTAAGAAAAGAAGATAGAGTTTCAGTTTTAAGGAGTATGCTTTGAGAAGTAATAAGTATTTAGAAAAGTGAAGAAGTAAAGTAAGAAAAGAAGATAGAGTTTCAGTTTTAAGGAGTATGCTTTGAGAAGTAATAAGTATTTTGAGAAGTGAAGAAGTAAAGTAAGAAAAGAAGATAGAGTTTCAGATTTAAGGAGTATGCTTTGAGAAGTAATAAGTATTTAGAAAAGTGAAGAAGTAAAGTAAGAAAAGAAGATAGAGTTTCAGATTTAAGGAGTATGCTTTGAGAAGTAATAAGTATTTAGAAAAGTGAAGAAGTAAAGTAAGAAAAGAAGATAGAGTTTCAGATTTAAGGAGTATGCTTTGAGAAGTACTAAGTATTTAGAAAAGTGAAGAAGTAAAGTAAGAAAAGAAAGTTGAATTTCAGTTTTAAGGAGTATGCTTTGAGAAGTAATAAGTATTTAGAAAAGTGAAGAAGTAAAGTAAGAAAAGAAGATAGAGTTTCAGATTTAAGGAGTATGCTTTGAGAAGTAATAAGTATTTAGAAAAGTGAAGAAGTAAAGTAAGAAAAGAAGATAGAGTTTCAGTTTTAAGGAGTATGCTTTGAGAAGTAATAAGTATTTAGAAAAGTGAAGAAGTAAAGTAAGAAAAGAAGATAGAGTTTCAGATTTAAGGAGTATGCTTTGAGAAGTAATAAGTATTTAGAAAAGTGAAGAAGTAAAGTAAGAAAAGAAGATAGAGTTTCAGATTTAAGGAGTATGCTTTGAGAAGTAATAAGTATTTTGAGAAGTGAAGAAGTAAAGTAAGAAAAGAAAGTTGAATTTCAGATTTTAAGAGTATGCTTTGAGAAGTAATAAGTATTTTGAAAAGTGAAGAAGTAAAGTAAGAAAAGAAGATAGAGTTTCAGATTTAAGGAGTATGCTTTGAGAAGTAATAAGTATTTAGAAAAGTGAAGAAGTAAAGTAAGAAAAGAAGATAGAGTTTCAGTTTTAAGGAGTATGCTTTGAGAAGTAATAAGTATTTAGAAAAGTGAAGAAGTAAAGTAAGAAAAGAAGATAGAAATTCAGTTTTAAGGAGTATGCTTTGAGAAGTAATAAGTATTTTGAGAAGTGAAGAAGTAAAGTAAGAAAAGAAGATAGAGTTTCAGATTTAAGGAGTATGCTTTGAGAAGTAATAAGTATTTAGAAAAGTGAAGAAGTAAAGTAAGAAAAGAAGATAGAGTTTCAGATTTAAGGAGTATGCTTTGAGAAGTAATAAGTATTTAGAAAAGTGAAGAAGTAAAGTAAGAAAAGAAGATAGAGTTTCAGATTTAAGGAGTATGCTTTGAGAAGTACTAAGTATTTAGAAAAGTGAAGAAGTAAAGTAAGAAAAGAAAGTTGAATTTCAGTTTTAAGTAGTATGCTTTGAGAAGTAATAAGTATTTAGAAAAGTGAAGAAGTAAAGTAAGAAAAGAAGATAGAGTTTCAGATTTAAGGAGTATGCTTTGAGAAGTAATAAGTATTTAGAAAAGTGAAGAAGTAAAGTAAGAAAAGAAGATAGAGTTTCAGATTTAAGGAGTATGCTTTGAGAAGTACTAAGTATTTAGAAAAGTGAAGAAGTAAAGTAAGAAAAGAAGGTTGAGTTTCAGTTTTAAGAGTATGCTTTGAGAAGTAATAAGTATTTAGAAAAGTGAAGAAGTAAAGTAAGAAAAGAAGATAGAGTTTCAGATTTAAGGAGTATGCTTTGAGAAGTAATAAGTATTTAGAAAAGTGAAGAAGTAAAGTAAGAAAAGAAGATAGAGTTTCAGTTTTAAGGAGTATGCTTTGAGAAGTAATAAGTATTTAGAAAAGTGAAGAAGTAAAGTAAGAAAAGAAGATAGAGTTTCAGATTTAAGGAGTATGCTTTGAGAAGTAATAAGTATTTAGAAAAGTGAAGAAGTAAAGTAAGAAAAGAAGATAGAGTTTCAGATTTAAGGAGTATGCTTTGAGAAGTAATAAGTATTTTGAGAAGTGAAGAAGTAAAGTAAGAAAAGAAAGTTGAATTTCAGATTTTAAGAGTATGCTTTGAGAAGTAATAAGTATTTTGAAAAGTGAAGAAGTAAAGTAAGAAAAGAAGATAGAGTTTCAGTTTTAAGGAGTATGCTTTGAGAAGTAATAAGTATTTAGAAAAGTGAAGAAGTAAAGTAAGAAAAGAAGATAGAGTTTCAGTTTGAGTGAATATGCTTTGAGAAGTAATAAGTATTTTGAGAAGTGAAGAAGTAAAGTAAGAAAAGAAAGTTGAATTTCAGATTTTAAGAGTATGCTTTGAGAAGTACTAAGTATTTAGAAAAGTGAAGAAGTAAAGTAAGAAAAGAAGATAGAGTTTCAGATTTAAGGAGTATGCTTTGAGAAGTAATAAGTATTTAGAAAAGTGAAGAAGTAAAGTAAGAAAAGAAGATAGAGTTTCAGTTTTAAGGAGTATGCTTTGAGAAGTAATAAGTATTTTGAAAAGTGAAGAAGTAAAGTAAGAAAAGAAGATAGAGTTTCAGTTTTAAGGAGTATGCTTTGAGAAGTAATAAGTATTTAGAAAAGTGAAGAAGTAAAGTAAGAAAAGAAGATAATGTTTCAGTTTTAAGGAGTATGCTTTGAGAAGTAATAAGTATTTTGAAAAGTGAAGAAGTAAAGTAAGAAAAGAAGATAGAGTTTCAGATTTAAGGAGTATGCTTTGAGAAGTAATAAGTATTTAGAAAAGTGAAGAAGTAAAGTAAGAAAAGAAAGTTGAATTTCAGTTTTAAGGAGTAAGTTTTGAGAAGTAATAAATATTTATAAAAGTGAAGAAATAAAGTAAGAAAAGAAGATAGAATTTCAGTTTTAAGGAGTAAGCTTTGAGAAGTAATAGTATTTAGAAAAGTGAAGAAGTAAAGTAAGAAAAGAAGATAGAATTTCAGTTTGAGTGAATATGCTTTGAGAAGTAATAAGTATTTAGAAAAGTGAAGAAGTAAAGTAAGAAAAGAAGATAGAAATTCAGTTTTAAGGAGTATGCTTTGAGAAGTAATAAGTATTTAGAAAAGTGAAGAAGTAAAGTAAGAAAAGAAGGTTGAATTTCAGTTTTAAAGATTATGCTTTGAGAAGTACTAAGTATTTAGAAAAGTGAAGAAGTAAAGTAAGAAAAGAAGATAGAGTTTCAGATTTAAGGAGTATGCTTTGAGAAGTAATAAGTATTTAGAAAAGTGAAGAAGTAAAGTAAGAAAAGAAGATAGAGTTTCAGTTTTAAGGAGTATGCTTTGAGAAGTAATAAGTATTTTGAAAAGTGAAGAAGTAAAGTAAGAAAAGAAGATAGAGTTTCAGATTTAAGGAGTATGCTTTGAGAAGTAATAAGTATTTAGAAAAGTGAAGAAGTAAAGTAAGAAAAGAAGATAATGTTTCAGTTTTAAGGAGTATGCTTTGAGAAGTAATAAGTATTTTGAAAAGTGAAGAAGTAAAGTAAGAAAAGAAGATAGAGTTTCAGTTTTAAGGAGTATGCTTTGAGAAGTAATAAGTATTTAGAAAAGTGAAGAAGTAAAGTAAGAAAAGAAAGTTGAATTTCAGTTTTAAGGAGTATGTTTTGAGATGTAAAAATTATTTAGAAAAGTGAAGAAGTAAAGTAAGAAAAGAAGATAGAGTTTCAGTTTGAGTGAATATGCTTTGAGAAGTACTAAGTATTTAGAAAAGTGAAGAAGTAAAGTAAGAAAAGAAGATAATGTTTCAGTTTGAGTGAATATGCTTTGAGAAGTAATAAGTATTTTGAGAAGTGAAGAAGTAAAGTAAGAAAAGAAGATAGAAATTCAGTTTTAAGGAGTATGCTTTGAGAAGTAATAAGTATTTAGAAAAGTGAAGAAGTAAAGTAAGAAAAGAAAGTTGAATTTCAGTTTTAAAGATTATGCTTTGAGAAGTACTAAGTATTTAGAAAAGTGAAGAAGTAAAGTAAGAAAAGAAGATAGCATTTCAGTTTGAGTGAATATGCTTTGAGAAGTAATAAGTATTTAGAAAAGTGAAGAAGTAAAGTAAGAAAAGAAGATAGAATTTCAGATTTAAGGAGTATGCTTTGAGAAGTAATAAGTATTTAGAAAAGTGAAGAAGTAAAGTAAGAAAAGAAGATAGAGTTTCAGATTTAAGGAGTATGCTTTGAGAAGTAATAAGTATTTAGAAAAGTGAAGAAGTAAAGTAAGAAAAGAAGATAGAGTTTCAGTTTTAAGGAGTATGCTTTGAGAAGTAATAAGTATTTAGAAAAGTGAAGAAGTAAAGTAAGAAAAGAAGAAGAGATTAAGTTTTAAGGAGTATGCTTTGAGAAGTAATAAGTATTTAGAAAAGTGAAGAAGTAAAGTAAGAAAAGAAGATAGAGTTTCAGATTTAAGGAGTATGCTTTGAGAAGTACTAAGTATTTAGAAAAGTGAAGAAGTAAAGTAAGAAAAGAAAGTTGAATTTCAGTTTTAAGGAGTATGCTTTGAGAAGTAATAAGTATTTAGAAAAGTGAAGAAGTAAAGTAAGAAAAGAAGATAGAGTTTCAGATTTAAGGAGTATGCTTTGAGAAGTAATAAGTATTTAGAAAAGTGAAGAAGTAAAGTAAGAAAAGAAGATAGAGTTTCAGATTTAAGGAGTATGCTTTGAGAAGTACTAAGTATTTAGAAAAGTGAAGAAGTAAAGTAAGAAAAGAAGGTTGAGTTTCAGTTTTAAGAGTATGCTTTGAGAAGTAATAAGTATTTTGAGAAGTGAAGAAGTAAAGTAAGAAAAGAAAGTTGAATTTCAGATTTTAAGAGTATGCTTTGAGAAGTAATAAGTATTTAGAAAAGTGAAGAAGTAAAGTAAGAAAAGAAGATAGAGTTTCAGTTTTAAGGAGTATGCTTTGAGAAGTAATAAGTATTTAGAAAAGTGAAGAAGTAAAGTAAGAAAAGAAGATAGAGTTTCAGTTTTAAAGATTATGCTTTGAGAAGAAAGTTAGTATTTATGAAAGTGAAGAAGTAAAGTAAGAAAAGAAGATAGAGTTTCAGTTTTAAGGAGTATGCTTTGAGAAGTAATAAGTATTTAGAAAAGTGAAGAAGTAAAGTAAGAAAAGAAGATAGAGTTTCAGTTTTAAGGAGTATGCTTTGAGAAGTAATAAGTATTTTGAGAAGTGAAGAAGTAAAGTAAGAAAAGAAGGTTGAATTTCAGATTTAAGGAGTATGCTTTGAGAAGTAATAAGTATTTAGAAAAGTGAAGAAGTAAAGTAAGAAAAGAAGATAGAGTTTCAGTTTTAAGGAGTATGCTTTGAGAAGTAATAAGTATTTAGAAAAGTGAAGAAGTAAAGTAAGAAAACTAGATAGAGTTTCAGTTTTAAGGAGTATGCTTTGAGAAGTAATAAGTATTTAGAAAAGTGAAGAAGTAAAGTAAGAAAAGAAGATAGAGTTTCAGTTTTAAGGAGTATGCTTTGAGAAGTACTAA